>BQNB010196736.1:0-11267 GCA_026074375.1 Tanacetum coccineum | reverse complement strand
TAATGACGAAGAAGCCCTAGTTTTTACTTCCAGAACCCTTGTGTTTATACCCTTAGCTAAATAAATCTTGCAAACCCTTTGTTCTAGCTCTACCCTTGCTGAAATACTTGAGAGAAAAAGAAGATAGTATGTGAGTTTGAATGAGGTGAAGTGCATTGTGTTAAGTACCTTGATTATATAGAAAATTATTAGGGTAAGTGGAATGGTAAAGGAAGGAATCACAAGCTTGTGTAACCACACTTTAGGAAAGACTTGTTTTGGTGATGAGGAAGGCAAAATTGGACGGCAAAAGGGGGGAAATAGTGTCATTTTTACTATGCACATTGATTCTTGGTTAATTAGGAAGTGTAGTGTTTGTAAATGGTAAAACACATTTGTTTTACCACCCCTTTGGTAACCGAATTCTAGAAGGTGTGGGGGGTGTAATTTTTGAAAGTATAAGATGTAGTTATGTAAGTTTATAAAAGGTGGTGAAGTGTTGGTAATTTTTGTATGCATGCATGCAAAACCATGCAAGTTTATGTGATTTACGTAAAAGTTTCAAGACCGTATGCATATGACTTATAAAATATATTCGTGAGTACGATAATGTACTTGTCATGAGTAGACTAAACTTAGTCTAGAGTTGTTATACGTTCAAAGACGTTTTTCATAGTATGCGGGATAACTTCCCGATTATAGGCTAAATCAAGTACGTATACGTTTAAAGTAAAATACTTCAAGTTAATTGTTAAATAATAACATGGAAAAATGTTAGTAGTCACAGTCTTCCCCCGTTAAAAGAATTTTGTCCTAAAATTCAGTTTGTGTCATTGGGTGGTGAGGTTGCTGAGATGAGGTGAGGGTATTTGTTGTGGAATTGGTCTTTACGTTCTCGAGTAAATTCACGACCAGAATTTCATCAAGCCTTGATGATCGGTATACAGGGTCATTGGCGCGTCATTCGTTCCCCAGCCATTGCAACCACGGAATGCCGTTGGTATTTCAAACATTATAAAAGGTGACAAAATGAAACAATTAGAAATTTTAAAAACCTCATTTTCACCTATAAGTATCCACTTTTAACTTTTATTTTCCAAAAAATTCAAATTTTCACATACATATTAATCCACTCTTCCATAATTTACACTCTTTTAACTTTTATTTTATGGCTTGTTCACTCTCACATACCATCAATCGACTCTCTCGCACGCTTTAGTTCAGGAAACAAATAAATGGATGACAAAAAACCAATAGGCGCGATTGTGTTATCCGGAATGTAATTGTATTCTTATTGGAAGTGTGTTTTTTTATGTATTGTAATAATTTTTTATTTTAATAAAATATGTTTGTTTTAAACTAAAATGAAAAAAGGAAATAAAATGACGTGCAACATGTTATTGGTATTTTTGCTGGAAAGTTATTTTATTTGTGGGTGTGTTATTTGAAAGATAATAAGTTGACGTTAACGTTAAATACCACTTTACCTAGCTCTCTTAACAACACATGACATGAAGATTTGTCGTTGGTGGGATTTGGATTGGCAGGAGATTTGTTCTTTCTCGGATTGGGATGCTTGGTTCTCGTATCCTTTGGGCTTTCTTCCCGTCTTCAAGTCTATTTAGAAGGTGTTTTTTATGTTGTTGGTGGGGATTGGAGGCTTCGAAACGCAGTTGGTCGCTTTGACGCTTTGCCTCCTGATCGTTCACGAGTTTGATGACATTGAGTTTCTTGTCCTTTTCTTTTGTGTTCTAGTAGATGTATTCGGGTTTTTTCTTGAGGTTTGGTTTAAGAAATCCCCTTTCTTATTTCTTTGTAATATCTTTTCTAGCTCCTTGCTAGTTCTTTTATAAGTTGCCGTAAGAAAAAAAACACATGACAGAAATGGTAATTTTTTGGTTAAATTGAAAAACAATTCTTTGTTTTCTGTCTATTCGTACGCTGTAACCATTATCAAAAACTATTGTACATGTAATCTTAACAACTTAAAGCATTTATAATGTGTTTTTCAAAATATTTTAAAATTTTTCACATATATATTTAAGTAATTATAATAAGTAAAACCTCATGTTCAATCATCTAATACAAAACGACATTATTGGCTATTAAATTTTCAACTCTTTCATTTAATGACTAGGAGGGTACTCGCACTTTGCGGCGGCTGGTACCCTGAGACGATTGACCGGAGAAATGGATCTCGATTCACCCGTTTGTATCTGTTCGACGGGACATCTTCCGGTTCGTTTTCAGACGGCTTTTATTAGCTAGCCGAACCGGTGACGACCTCAGTTCCTGGTTGAGCCCGTTGGCCCGGTCCGTTTTTCAAAACTATATGTACCATCAATTTGTTAGCATATAATTTTATAAAGCTTTGTGTATTTTATTAGTTTGTACAATACTTATACCTTTTCATTTTAGGGGTGACTTTAAAAATAACATTAATTAATGTGTTTAATTAGTTTATAATTTTGATTATATTGTATTGAATCGGAGGAGTTATGGTCATTAAGGCCGATAAACATCTGATGCCTTTCTATTTGCCCATTGTAGCCTCTTCATCACAAGAGTTACCATCATCATCGGCTCTTCATTTGTTCTCAGGAGTTACAATTCTTTAATGTCCATCATCAGTGCCTCTTCATGTCCACACAGGAGTTACAAAGGAGTTAAAGGCATTCAGGTCAAATCAATAGGGTTATTCGTTCGTAAGTTCATTATTTAAAGTGTTAAAGACAATAGATTCCAGCTTATTGTTTCCAACTATGATTCCACTTTGGTTGTCGTATGTGTGATGGCAGATGTATTAGGTTTGTTAACAGATGCACATAATTATGACTTCTGGCTTCACTTATATATAGATTTTGGAAACGGTTGTTAGGTTCTTTTTGTGTTTGTTTGTTTAATCGTATTGGTATGGTATATGCATTTAGTTATCGTGGTCTGTAGGTTGGGCGAAGTATGACCAGACAGTAGATATTGTTGCATAAGGTACCTTTTTTATTTAATTATAATTCAATATCGGTTGCAACTTGGCAGATTAGTTGGGTATGGTTTTGCAGGCGATCAATCAAATTTGAGTGCAAAGCTGGTTGGTATGGTAAGTCATGACTCTGTCTGTCGTGGCAGATTCAGCAGGACGTTGGTTCTTATGTGCATAAACTTATGTGCATAAACTTATGTAGCGAGTTTGGATTTCTGATGAAACTTATATCTAATTATTAGAATACAGGTTAGACATTGAGCTTAAAATTAAAACCCTTTTTACTTTTGTCTTGAGTTATGTATGTTTTCAGTGACCCCCCCCCCCTCCTCCATCCTATCATGAATACTAGTCCATCTTGTATATCAGTTTATCTAGAAGATAATCTTAGGTTCTTATATCAAAGGATAAAGGTTTGTA
Source organism: Tanacetum coccineum (assembly GCA_026074375.1). Classification (NCBI taxonomy): domain Eukaryota; kingdom Viridiplantae; phylum Streptophyta; class Magnoliopsida; order Asterales; family Asteraceae; genus Tanacetum; species Tanacetum coccineum. Next base: position 7,888 of record BQNB010196736.1, on the reverse strand, counting down.
AGATGATGCTTACATTGATGTCGTAATCTAATTTCAGATAATGCCATTCGGAGTCTGATCTCATGCTCGGACGGCAATCTCTTTGGCACTAAGCAAGCCCATCAGTAGAAGAAGGGAAAGCAAAGGTAACTCAACATAATCAGAGCTAATGAAAGGCAGGCCAAAATACTAGTGAGAATTCTAAATTTCTAATAGCCATTATCTATACAGTATAACTCAATATGTTATACCAATGACGTTAAAAGTTCAAAACTGAAATTGTCCCAAAAGTGGCTACATCAAGGTTCAATATATAACTTTAACTCATTAGCATTTAGCACGGGTGCTAGCCCAGATCTAATATGTATATCACAGGCTACACAATCATGTTGAACTGCCACATGATTGAATGTCTATATGTTGGTTGAGGTGAGTGAAGGAGCCCGGGCTGGGGATAGGGCACGGGCATTTCTCTTTACTCTCGGACTTACAATTGAAAAAACGGAAATTCCATTACATGGCAGTACGCTTAGTTTAAAATAAAATTTCTATAATTTGATTCTTTGCTTTTATGAATGGCGAAAAATAGGCATTGTTTTAGCTTTAAAAAGAGGCCATGTCTAAGCATACTCAAAAAGCCATTGAACCGACCCAAAACATGTTGGAGGAATTTCATTTCATTATGTCAATAAAAAGACTGGCTCGGTTTAATGCTTTGAATCCGACTGCTTTGTGTTGTAGCTTTTCTTCAAAAAATTTCCCATCTGTATGAGTTAAACGTATGAATTGTGGACAGGAAAGAAACAAGAGAAAAGATGCGGCACAAGGAGGATGGACGATTGTTACATCTATTAAGTGCAGGAAGAAAACAACAGAGGTGTTATGTGGTCGACTCTCGGTTCAGTTGCTCCGACTGTGGTCATTGATAAATTGTCAGAAAAGAAATATAAAGAAGTTAGGCTAAACTTCTATTGTTTTCAGAAAATTAAGGCGCAACAAAACGGTATTATCATTACCTTTTTTTAAATGTTTGATTTCAGTCAGAGGTTGTTAACGGAGTGGGTCAAATGGGTCAACGTGTGTCGTTTTTGTCTTAAATAACATGTGAATTTTCTACATTTGGCTTTCTCATGGCATTAATAATAACATTTGATTCACAAGAAAATGGGTTGAAATTGGCGCCTCTACTATGGGGGTGTTTGGCCTTGCGTTTGTATCCAGATTATCTTATTATTGCGATGTGAAAACGCAGTAAATTACTTGCATTTATGAATGGCTAAATAGGATTGTTTTTGCTTTAAAAGAGTCATGTATAAGCATACTCACGCCATTGAACCGACCCAACACATGTTGGAGGAATTTTCCATTTCATTAATGTCAATAAAAAGTCTGGCTCGGTTTAATGCTTTGAATCGACTGCTTTGTGTTGTAGTTTCTTCGAAAATTTTCCATTTTATGGAGTTAAACGTATGAAATGTGCAGGAAAAGAAACAAAGAGAAAAAGATGCGGCACAAGGAGGGTGGACGATTGTTACATCTATTAAGTGCAGGAAGAAAACAACAGAGGTGGAATGTGGTCGACTCTCGGTTCAGTTGCTCCGACTGTGGTCATTGATAAATTGTCAGAAAAGAAATATAAAGAAGTTAGGCTAAACTTCTATTGTTTTCAGAAAATTAAGGCGCAACAAAACGGTATTATCATTACCTTTTTTTAAATGTTTGATTTCAGTCAGAGGTTGTTAACGGAGTGGGTCAAATGGGTCAAAACGTGTTGGCCGGATTTTGTCTTAAAAACATTGAATTTTCTACTATGGTTTCTCATGGCATTAATAATAACATTTGATTCACAAGAAAATGGGTTGAAATTGGCGCCTCTACTATCACAATTACTGATTTTATGTTACAGCTGTGTTTTTGGTACCGTCAAGGTACATGGTTGTTAGTGCGATGCGTGTTCAGTTATATATATGATTCCGAGTGGCTTTAACGCTTATGATTAAATCCTATTAAAAATCAAATTGTCAGTGATCGGTTTTATCGCGCTCTATACTCCAAGCTGTTACTTGCCTCTGCAATGAACATCTCAAATGCAAGTATATATGTTGTTTCTATCAGGAATTGTTCATTAAAGACGATCTTAATTTGTAGAGGGTAATTGTGTCTGCTAAACATTTGTTGCAGTTAAGTACCAGAATTTATATCCTTGACTCATTTATGCAATTCCCCTAATTGGCCATTATTGATTTTAGCAGGGTTTAGATTTTACTTTCTTTTCATAAAATAAAATGCAAGTTGGAGACGAATACTAACCAGAAGTTGCAATCGTTAATTACTTTGGTTCGGGTAACCCAAATGGTTGAAGGATATTCAAATATAATTGTAATGAGATATTCTGAAAGTGGTGCTGCGCGGAAGAGCAGCCACAACCGCTAACATTCCAGTTATTAATATTGGGGATGGACCAGGACAACATCCTACTCAGGTATTCCCACAATGGATAAAAAACTGATGTAATCACGATGATGAATTTGGTTTTGAACTGCTTTAACCGCTGCCACTCAGGGATGGACAGAAACGAGTTTATTGAAGATGTTAACCACATCTCTTTCAAAGCTGCAGTAGTGTTTGTACTTGGTGCTGAGTGTGACCACGGTTGATGGTAGCCATTGCGAGTTAATGTATGTCTAAGAACCTGATTAACCACAAATTCAGGCAGCTTTACACGCCAGCATGACCCAACTGCCGTACCCATGGTCACCATGCATGCATCAACGATTGCATGACAGTCCACTACCTATCCTTGAGGTAAAGAAATATATAAACTCCTAGCAAAGATGTTTTTAAATTACTTGAAATCTATATCTTCAAACAAATCATATATCAAGTAATAATGAACTAATTTTACTTTTAATAGTGGGAATCTGAACTTATGCATTCCAGTATGCACTTGCTGCCTTGGCAATCGTGAAGTATTAGTAGAGTGTATACAATATGTAGAGGTAATAAAGCATATATATAGCCTTAAATAATTGCTTAGTCCAGGTTAGTACATGTTTTGACCCCAGGTTGGTTATATTCGTTTGGCAGGTTGCATGACGGTTTATGATGGCCAAGGACGCTCAGCCACGTACACATATCCATTCGAATCTGCTTGAAGTTATATAGCACGTCTTAATGTTTCGGTGCTCAAATGGAAGAAAGTAGCTTAACAATCTAATTTTGCCCACAGACTCAGCCCGGTGCAACGCACGGGTCGAAACGCCTCGTTGTGAAAATATTATTGTACTTTTGAGTAATGAGGTGTTTTAATTGGTTGTATTTAATTAGGTAGATATGCTTTTAATTAGTTGTACAATGTTGATATATCATTGTACTTTTAAGTAATTTAGTGTTTTAATAAGCGTATTAATATGTATTAAAAAGTTGTATAATATGCTTTCCTATGGTTGTAAAATGTGTAGATATGATTTTACATTTATGTAATTGAGTATTTTAATTAGGAGTATTAATTATGTTTGTAAATTGTCAAGTTTTAATTAATGATGTTTGTACACTATGCTTAGATTGTTGTAACTTGAAAATTCAAGCTTTCTATTTTTAGAATGAAAAGATGCTTAATATGTAGTATAGATATAGATATCCCAAAATTTTCATATGACGTGTTTCTTGAATTTTTGGCAAAAAAACTCAAACGATGATCAAGGATTATGAAGATGGTTGGAGGCGATGAGAGTGGTGGTGGTGGGTGAATATGAAGATGATAGGTGGCGATGGTTAGAAGATGAAGACGGTGATATATTAAAGGAAGAAGAAGAAGTTTATATTGAAAAAGTCTAAAATACCCTCATGTGACTGTCATGTGTAGCAAGGTTGTTAGGATCGAGATCCTACCTAGGATCATTTTTCTCGTTGCAAGATCGGAATGGTAGATCGTATAAGGATCGGACTAGGATCGAAAATGCCAAAGCTCTTTTTCTATCAGGAGTTACACATTTTTAGAGAGTATATAATATCAAACACCGCTAAATGCGACTTTTTTTTTAGGGTTAATGGCATATAATAGCAACGTACTTTCCCATTTGAGCCATTATCAGATATGAACTCCAAAAAGTATGTGACTGAGTTAAAGGTAAGCAAAAATAATAATAAGCACCCCCCTAACACCAAATTACAATACCCATTAAGTAAGATAGGCTTATAGTAAAATCCAATTGTTAAAGATCCTACGATCCTGTGTGCGATCCTACGATCCTACACCGATCCCGCTCGATTTGAGATAAAAACATAGGTCTGTGGTAGGATCGGATTGTGTTGATAATTATAATGCCTAAAAACAATAATAATATTTTTTTCACATCTTTACGTTTTGACAATCACAAAATATTAAAACGTTCAACATAAAATTAAACGTAAACAAGTATTTAGTAGTAAATTCTCATTTCATCAATTACATCACTTAAAGGTATGAAATAATCGAGTGTTAGTATGGCCATTAAAAGTGACGGTCCAACGACACATAACTTTAGCATTTAGAGACGGAATTGGAGCATTTGTTTCGGTCAAATGACGAAGTCGTCGAGTCAACGCAACCACCACGTACGAACGGATGTAATTTACTTCTACATTTTATTATCTTATTGTACAAACTAATCAACGCAAATGTCTTTCATACAATTTAATTTAACATTATCAGACATACTTTTAGCAATGGTCAGTAGAAGCCTACAGTGCTTTATGTACAATGCTTTGGGCCTGGGCTCAAATGTTTGGGCCGGCCTAAATATTTTTTTTTTTTTTTTTTAGATTAATTTTTTTTAAATTTTTGCACAAAATTAGAGGGGAAAAATATATTACAAATAGTACCGATTGATTCCTTTGCTTCTCAAGTATCGACACACATAGTCAACGTACAACTTGAAGATTACATTACAAGAGTGTCATTTCAAAAAAAAACTCATATTGAAATAAAAATCAAAGCTTTAAACATGAGGCCCAACACACAAGCCCATATAAAAAAAACAAACTATTTAACATGAGACAAAAAAAATTTCGCAAAAAAGAAAACTAAAAAAAAAAAAATTACGACAACGCTCTACACACGCGCCGGCCATAATCTCATATAAGGATAAAAAAACAAATTATTAAACATGATACGAAAAATAAACCCCGCACTATTAAAATGAGACCGAAAAAATAAACCGCCACAAAAAAAACATAATCCAAAGAAAATAAAACATTTAAACATGAGGCCAACACATAAGTCATTATATGAAAAAAAAATAAACTATTAAACATGAGGACCGAAGAAATTAACCGAATAAAAAAAAATTGCCCGCAAATATACGCCCGAAAAATATAAGCCCGCAGCAACGCTCGCGGGTAATCGATGCTTGTTTTGTACAAATGATAAAAGTTATCATTTATTTTACATGATGCAAATTAATCATATATTTTGTAATTTTATAATTATTTATTTAAACAAAATGAACTACCTTATTGTATTACACTATTAGTTACAAATTTAGGCTTAGTTTAATTTTCCTCTTTATCTTCCTATACGTCGTCTTTCTTATCTTCATCTTAATGTACCTTTTTACATCATAATATGTAATTCCTCACTATTAACATACAAAATAAAAAGCATTAATCGCTAAAAAAAATTAACTATAAACTTACCGTTGTAATATGCAAATCCCCTGCTAGTCATTTTGATAGGTATGGTCAAGTGAAAACCATCACTCTCATTCATGTTTTCGTTTGACTTGTTGCCTTAAAATGATTATCAATGTCAATAATTTGCAACTTAGATTGTTTTACGCAAAATCAGCAAACTGCTAGTAACATGTATTTTTCGTTTTAAAATAATTGTCCTCTAAGTCTAATATAAAGCATATGGTTTAAGAAAAACCATATTTGTTGAAGCATAATTTGGTTGGGCTGGTCTTGACGAGTCTCATGGTGCCGTTCGTCGTCTTCCCGGGCCTTGAATAGTGCTGCCAACAAAGAAGAACCGGTTAGAAGGGGACCCGAGGTCGGAGCCCGGGATCCACCCTCCGACGGTCAAGTCAGAATAGTTTAAGCATGTTATATAAGGAGGTGGTAGAGAATAACCTGTGTAGGTATCTTGTAGGTAGGATGATCCTACCCTTATATATATAGTGTATGGATTAGGGTTACGTAGGATGTGGGCCACCATTTTATCGGGTCCGGCCCATTCCGGACTATACGCCAACAATATTTATCATAACAATTTCAAGCATGAGCAATATTACAAACTTAATTAAACTTCTCTATCTATTTTTAGTCGTAGACAATTAAATTGAAACATCTCGATAGTTTGCAAATAGTCAAGTGAAAACCATCACTCTCATTCATGTTTTCGTTTGACTTGTTGCCTTAAAATGATGATCAATGTATAGTTGCAACTTAGAGCATCTCTAATGGTAAACCTTTTGAAAAGGTTTATATAATGTTCATGTCATATACTTTTTAATTTGTCATTTTATAAACCTATTATCACTATGCTTTAATTTTTTTTTGAACAGCGGATTTTATTAAGAAACTAGCAAGAAGCTAGAATTACAGAGAAATCAAAGAAGGGTTTTTAAGCCAATCATCCCAACTGAACGATGCTTTACATCTAGACTTACACCAATAAAAAGATATGGTATCACTATGCTTTAATTTGATAAAACTTTATAATTTAATGAGGTATTAAATGAGTTATATGTATTTAGTTGCTATGAAAGATAAAACTTTATAATTTAATGAGGTATTAAATGAGTTATATGTATTTAGTTGCTATGAAAAGGTCCATAAACTTAGACCTATTTCATTCTATGTCATCATAAACCTCATCTCACTATGGTGACTTAATTTATAAACCTCTTCAAATTTTATAAACCTTTTCATAGACATCTCATAATGGATGCCCTTAGATTGTTTCACGCAAAATCGGCAAACTGCTAACATGTATCTTTCGTTTTAAAATAACTGTCCTCTGACATAAAGCATATTGTTTAAGAAAAACCATATTTATTAAAATAATTTCAAGCAAGGGCAATATTGTAAATTTAGTCAAACTTCCCTATCTATTTTTAATCGTGGACAATTAAATTGAAACATCTCGAAAAACAAACGCGTACTATTAGTTTAAGACGGAATGAGGTTTACTCTTTATCCATGTGGTTTCTTATATATTCAAAATCTAATGAACATCACAAGCTTACATTTATCATTGGGGCATTTACATATATCCTCTCAAAAAATTCAATATTTACATATTTTCCCAAAATATATGTTCTAATAGTATTGTATATCATGCATTGAAAACTTGCGTTTTAAAAAAATATGTAATTTTTAAAGTTTCGTTGAGTATATATGAAATTCACCCTATAATTTATGTATCAATTATATAAAATTTCAATAGCCGTTTAAAACGGGAGCGAAACGGGCCGAAAAAGCGGCCCAGTAAACGGCCCAAAATCACTAAATAAAAAAAATAAAACACGTCCTCAAAATATGGGACAAATTATGGAAATTACCTTTAATTTTTAGCAATTAACGACTTTTTTATATATCAAACTTATTTATCAAATATGTAACACATATCTACTCATTCATTCATAAAAAATATACCGCTAAAAATATCTTCGAATTGTGAAAAAAATGAGTCCAATATTGCAATGCTTCTGACATACGTATGATTTTATAAAAATGTTGAAGTTTTATATATATATTTGATAACAAAAAGAACTTTCAAAACACACCCCTAAATTAACTAATAACTTTACAATAAACCACATAGGTTAAAGACATGCAATTTTATGAAAGTTTGAATTATATAAGTAACCCTATATTTTTTGTTGTTTACGACTATTTTATATAACAAACTTTCTTTGTCAAATAT
>BQNB010196733.1:0-11267 GCA_026074375.1 Tanacetum coccineum | reverse complement strand
AAAATTAATTACCCGCCTCGCGACGGATAGTTTAAATCTTCCAACTAACCGAACCGAACCGCCCCGTGAACACCCCTATTTAGGAGTGTTTTGAAACAACTAGCAACAATTGTTTTGCACAAAACGCTGGTTTGGAAACGTGCAACTAGCCTTCCTATTTTTTCTAAACGCTCCAAATCAAAACAGTACTTTTCGTAGCATTTACGAGCAACTAGCGTTTCCATTTACTAATTATGACAATAAAACTACGTTACTAAACACTTAATCAAAACAAACAAAAACTGCTTGCTGCTAATGCTTTTTTCTACCGATATTGCCAAACGTTTTTATAAAACAAAATGCTACATCTTGCAGAGTTATCGCTAGTTTCGCCAAACATAGTATGACCGTGTAAAGAGGGAAGCAAAATAGAAAATAGACAATGTAATCCTTGTATAACATTAATAGTTTATCTTCATACATACCACATTATTTGCAAAGAATCATGGGATGGCCACAAAAGGCCATTATACACACAAGCAATTGGTTATTGTTTACAAACATACTTAAATACAAACCAATAAAGAATAAACAATCAAACCCAATTTATCCAAACAAGAATATACCACAATAATGCACAAAAAGAACAAAACAATCATATATAGCTACAGCTAACGGCGACGCGAATCATAGAGGTTCAGGGATGGTAATTTTAATAGGTTCAGAGACGGTTCTTTTAAGAGACGCACGTGGGGATGAAGGTAATGGTGGTGATGTTGAAACGGATAGTGTTCTAAACGAACTTGAGTTAACTTCTGTAACTTCTTCAATGCCTTCGTCTAAATACACGACGTCTTGCATTGTTAGTTGATGGTATTCAACTATTTCTCTCAAGAAGCGATTCTCACGTGCGTATATTGAGTTCTCGTTTGCTAAACGAGACTTTTCTGCTAAAAGTGACTCGAGCTGCAGACGTATCTGATTACACCAACGTCAACCAAGCATCAGTAAAGGATGTAGTTTTTATGAGGTAAAATATAAGGAAAACGTATAGTGTGTATACCATGTCATCATCTGTCGGGTGGTCTCCCTTTTCAAGAGCCTCGCGGAGCATTTTGTTTTCTTCTTCTAGCTGAGAACTTCTTTCTTTTGCAAAGGCTAAATCTGCTTTGACAGTTTTCAGCTCCCGAAGGAGTAGTTTGGCCTTAGCAGCTGTTGCAATCGCCACCTGTTGTCCAAAACAAAACGAAAAATGTATTTCACGGGAAAGGATACAAAGTAAAAGACAATTGATTTAGTTCCAACATGATTGTTTTAGACTTCTAGTTATGTTCATTTAATGGCAAAAAACGATGTGCAAGGTATGATGCATTTTTCAGACATATATCTAAAAAAAATCTAAATTAGTGATGCATCAATCACAAATATGCAATTACACATTTGCAACCTTACGTCGCGAGATGCCTTGAGTTGAGTTTCTTGGTCCGCCTGTTTTTGTTTCATCTGCATTCTAGATTCCTGTAATTGAGTATGCACGTCAGAATACTGATTCTGTTCTATATCATTCGTTCCTTTTCTCCTGTTCTGCAGTTTACGAGTTTCTTGGATGATATCTTGCTTCTTTTTGTCCACAATGGTACGCCCTTCCTAATATTAATAAAAAATAAGAAACGTAAGTTAAAAATAATTTCATAAATTTCGCAAAAAAGTTTTTAAGCAAGGTCATGACACAACTTATGAAAACTCCTCAAAACATTATGCATAACATTCACAAACATAAAAGTATTTCTGATGGCCATTAAGCAAAGTTAGATTTCAATTGTGTCTATTTACGTCAATTACCTCCAACGCGTTTCCAATCGAGCCACCAATATGATTAAGTGACGACGCAAGTCTGTCCAAACCCTTCCTCAATTTTGGATTATCCAACTTTCTGGAGTTCTCAAAAGACTCATAACGATGCTCAACCTGCGTGTCAATAAACTTGAGGTCAATGTCAAAATATATCAAGAATTAAAGTTAATAAAGAGAACATTGAGCTTAACCATCATATGAAAAAATCAGTCGATATCACAAACAAATAAAAGATACCATAGAGGTACTACTCACCTGGTTGCTTGTTGATACTGTTTCTGTTTTCACACTGGTAGGAGTATCAAAACGTCGAGGAGCATTATCATCATCAAGGATCGTCTTAGCCTTCCTTGCTAAAACACCCCAAAATCCTCCCGGTTCATTGGTACTGCCCATCGACGTATAATCATAGGTAGCAGTAGCAGAACCCTGCATTACCACATATCCATATTAATCCAGTATCTAGCCTCTACTTTCGGTTTTTTCCTTAAACACATTTACCAACACGCAGTTACAGGGAAGTTTTTAAGTCGGAAACAGTTGGATTTAACAAAAAAGACCCTTGGAGTAAAATTTGCAAAAAACAGATTAATATAAGCAAAAACCACCACCAAGGTGGTCAAGTGGTCAAGCGTCCGGATGTCCTCACAAGAGGTATGAGGTTCAAATCTTACTGGGAAAATATCTTGGGGTGGCCAAGGAAAGGGTTCGGCAACGGTCATGAGGATACCCGAATTAGGCCACGCACATATGAGACAAAGGCTCGCCAACCTCATCTGTTTACCTCATTCATTCAGATTTATATAAGCAAATACCTCAAATAAATAATTATGTTCGTTTTGAAAAGCAAACTTAACCAGTTGGGAATACAGAATATACTGATTAGTACTATCTAGAGGGTGTTTAGGATTGCATAATTTTTCATTAAATATTCTTATTTTAAGCACATACTCAGTTTGGATACAGCAAATTGCCTCTGCTTATCTCTTAGGGCAAAATAAGCAGTCTCAATAAGCACGATGGGGCATTCTTATTCCCCGAGTTATTTGAGATGAACATAAATTACTTTCTTAGACTCATATCCAACTAAAACGCTTTTAATTGATATTTCCTAACATCTTATCCTTCTTATTAGTGCAAAATAATCAAATCCAAACACTATTTCATCAAGTGCTGATTTTTCCCAAACATCTATTTAAAAAACAAGAAACTCATATAATTAATCATTATCCATATTTTTCAATCTTTAAAGCTAGAAATCCATTACAAATTTGGCTCGTCAACTTCATCAACTCATCACTATACGAACAGGTAAACGTATGAGATTTTCCATGTTCACACGAACGGGTAAACGTATGAGATTTTCCATGTTCACGTAACAAGAGGCAAGTCTTTGACTCGGATGTACGCGGCGGCCTAGCTGAGGTAACCCCGTAATCATTTCTGACACTTTCCCTCGTCACCCTTAAATGTGTACCTCGTAAGGTTTGAACTAGATGTGGCAATTTTAGACCCATTGGTTATTGATGGGTCAAGTTGGGTAAAATTGTGGAGGTGATTTGTTTTGTTGGTTCTCCCTCCATATTTTAGATGGGTCTAAATGGGTATTTTATATAACCTTCAATTATTAACAATTAACCAACGGGTATGTGGCGGGTCTAACGGGTAAAAATCAAATTGAACACCTCTTTTCATCTTTTTCATTTTTTATGTGAAACCTGACAGGTCAACCCCTAAGACCCATTTGACCCGGACCTGTTTAAACCCATAGTCCTAAATGACCCATCTAAACCCGTGCCCAACCTGACCCGACCCACACATTTTGCCACTTATAGTTTGAACCCTAGACCTAGAGGTTAAGTATCTTACCATTTTGTAGTAGTTATTTTTTTCTTATATGTCCTAAACAACTGTACTTAATTCAATCAACACTCTTAAACTAAATAATCAGTTTCATATTTTTCGCCCTTTGGAATGTAACAATTTTAACAAATCAACTTCATCATTCAGGGGGGAACCTAGGACCTAGGGGGGTTCTCCGTTCTCGAGGGTTCTTGGGAAACCGATGGATGTTTGCCGCCTAGTGTTAACTTTTGTTAAAGAACCCAATTTCTCGTCCCGAAATTTTGTGTCACATAAATTTGTTAGTCCACTAATAGGTCAAAAACAAATATATGTCTTCTTAATTTGTTTACCAGCTTTTAATGGAATGATAAACCCAATTCTCCCACTTAGGCTTACAATGCTTTGGGGTTTATAATACCAAAACTTATTAAGTTTCTTATATTATAATGTATGATAATAAGGCTAGTAGTAATGCAACCGGACCATTTGGTCGGTCTGCTCACATCACACGCGTTCCCCCCCTTACGCAGCACCTACGAGACGCGTACCACCCCAACCATTTCATTTATTTGGTCTGTTAGGCGACCGAGTACATAGAGAGAGTTTGTGTGTGTATGTTGGTTTTTTTAATTTATTTTTGTGGGGTTGTGGCTGCAGTCTCTTCACTACTAGTGTTCGGTATGTGGTTGATCTGGGAGAGAGAAAACTGAGTTGGCGCTGATGTGCGGTGTTGATTCGGTCACCTTTCCGGTTGCATTACTACTAGTCATGTTCAGTGGCGGAACCAGGAAGTTAGAGGACGGGGGGCAAAAAAAAAAATTCTTGACAAAAGTCGTTTTGCACACAAAGATGAAGACGGAGATATAAGGTTTTTACACTGTTTTGCTTTAACATGGGGGGCAATTTGATTTTGTGGTGGGGTGCACTTTAAAAAAAAGGTCAATTTTACACTAAAAATCGATGTTTTTTGGCGAATTATGGAGGGCACCCCCCCTACTTACAAAGTGCTTCCGCCCCTGGTCATGTTGGTAATTTTTCTTATGTAACTTAAAGTTGTTGGTCCGCCTTTGTGATCATTATGGGCTTATATAAGTTTATCATATCATACTAAACTTATAAGTATCAAAATAAGCCGGAAAATTGGGGCTTATGAAATATAAGCCAAAATCAAATAAGCTCATAAGCCCGCATATAAGCCGAAACAAACACCCCCTTAGTTCAATTTTGTTTCCTTTATGTTGGTAAATTTTTTGTATGCAACTTAAAGTGGTGGGTCCGCCTTTGTGATAATTATGTAGATCCATAAACAAACAAACAAAACATAGTAAAACAAATAACTTAAACTAGCACAAATGTTGATAATGAATAAACATAAATAAGTTTAAAAAAATGATTAAACCTTAGATGATGAACGATGATCATTGAATGTTGTTGACTTTGAAGCAGTATAAGCAGATGAAAGTGATGAGTCACGATGAACAGCAGACGCTTTGATCGCTTGAGCAGCAAGTGGAGTGAGACGATGGTGATGACGTCATCTCTTCGTTGAATGATGTAGAAGAAGATGTTGCTTGTCTTCTACGTAACGCCATGTAAATTTATTTTTTTTTACAAAATGATTTTTGAAATGAAATGAAATGATGGTCGGAATATGATCGGCGGTGAAGAAGACGGTGATGGTGATCGGAGAGAGGCTAAAAAGAAAAAGTTGGTAGTTATGATTAATTAATACTCGACTAGAGACATTGTTCTACTTTTTTTTTAACTAACTTTCTTTTTCATTCCATTTCTTGCGTGTGGATCCAACTAAATTATATTAGCGAAAATTACCTAAATAGCCAATTGGAAAACGAGCTATCTCGTAGTAACCCACGTTATTTTATTTTTGAAAATGACCCATTAAATCGCTACCCATTTGTAGCGATTTCCTCGAATGACACGTGTCAGCCTCTAGCTGACTGTTAAGAAATTAAAAAATAAGAAATAAAAAAATATAGAGATGATCGCGTGATTGGAATAGCGATTTTGAATATTTACAATTTTGATTTTATAAAAATAACCCTAAACTTTTTAATATTTACAATTTTTTTTATATAACAAACTTTATTCGTCAAATATCTACCGAATTCGTTAATAAAAAAAATATAGTTGCGAAGAGCTCTAAATTACGAACAAAACGAGCACAATATTAATATGTTTTTGACTTACGTACGATCTTTTAAAAAATGTTAAAGTTTGATTTATATATATATAAACTTAAACAAACACCCCCTCTTGTTTACATTGGAAATATTTACTTTTTTAACGACAATATTTGCGGTACTTGAACTCTAAACTTTTGTTATGTAAAAAAAATTGTAAATATCAAAAGGTTTAGGGTTGTTTTGTAAAAACCGTAAACATATTTTGATGTTTACAATTTTTTATATAACAAAATTTATTCCTTAAATATTTAGCAAATATCTAGCGAATTCATTAATAAGAAAAATATCGTTGCGAAGGGCTATAAATTACGAACAAAACGAGCCAAATATTAATATGCCTTTGAGTACCGTTACGATTGTTTTTAACTTTGATTTTATTTTAGAAACTTAACTATTTAAAATAAATTTTAAAACGCCAACTAGTTTGTATTTTTCGTTAGTTTTTTTATAAATCGTTACGTACATCAATAGCATATTAATATTGACTCGTTTTTATTAGTAATTTATAGTTGCTGACTTTTATTTGCCAACGATATTTTTCTTATTACGGTATTGCGCTAGATGATTTTGACGAATAAATTTTGTTTATAAAAAAATTGTATATAATCTAATTGGTTGTAGGGTTTGTTTTTGTAAAACAGGTAAACATATTTATATATATATATATATATATATATATATATATATATATATATATAAATCAAACTTTAACATTTTTTATAAAATCGTACGTAAGTCAAAAGAATATCAATGTTGGGCTCGTTTTGTTCGTAATTTAGAGCTTTTCGCAACTATATTTTTTTTATTAACGAATTCGGTAGATATTTTCTAGATATTTGACGAATAAAGTTTGTTATATAAAAAAATTGTAAATATTCAAAAGTTTAGGGTTATTTTTATAAAATCAAAGTAAGATTTGAAATATATTCAAAATCGCTAATTGAATAGCGCGATTTGCATTAAAGCCGGACCCACACTAACACCTTTTTCTGATATCGCTATCAGGCTTGCGCGATTTATTGTGTAATACGGTGACACGTGTCATTCGAGGAAATCGCTACAAATGGGTAGCGATTTAGTGGGTCATTTTCAAAAAAAAATAACGTGGGTTACTGCGGGATAGCTCGTTTTCCAATGGGTTATTTAGGTAATTTTCGCATTATATTATTACCGGGCATGTGTGTCAGTCGAGTCGTGTTTGAGAGTTTTATCAGTTTGCGTTCGCGAGTTGACGTGTTATTATTAACTCTATCTAAATACGACTTATTTATTAATCGTAGGTGTTAGTACAAAATTAGTGTAAATGGGGTTAACGGGATGAAACTCGCTTACAATGAGGTGTAAGCTCGTTCCTTGGTGTAATGCTTGTACTAAGTGAATATTAGAGAAGACTTTCTGCTAAGAAAAGTACCACCGTTAGCCTTACCGCGGGAGGGGAGTCCCGCGATTAAGCTCGGGTGTGAGAGTAAGTATGGGTTATTAATAGTATGTGTGTAATTGTATCAGAAGTCATACCGTTGGGAGTGTTTAGATGACTTCTTATATAGGCGAGTGTCACTGTCGGACACCTGAGTCACGGGACGAGGTTCGCCTTATTACCCGGTGGGTAATAGGGTCGTTGCTGTGAGGTCAACGTCGATGATGTTGCCACCTTTTGTAGCATCGCAAGAGCGTGCAGAGCAACAGAGTTTATGTTCCTTGCGGCCATGTGTAGGCTACTTCTCGCGGAGCGGTCGGTGTCTCGGTGTCTAGCCGTCTCGAATCCTTTTGGACTTGGGGCCGTTACTTGTTGTGAGGCTTGGGCCTGTGGCCCGGTTAATACTATACGTCATCATGTCCCTCAATCTAGTATGTTTTTCGTGCGTGTGGAGAATGTTACTAGACTTAGATCCGCTTAGCTGTTTGATAGTTAGCGGACTCGTATGCCTCTTGGTAGGTAGCCTTGTGTGACGTGGTTCATTCTTAGCCACACGATTTTCTGACTGATGTAACGTTGTGTCAGGAACGCGAATTGTCGCAACTGTTCATCTTGCTTCATTCCCACCGTCCGATAGGAGGTGTGGACACGTGTCCCCATCTTAGCGCTTGTGGGTTTTCTTTTTTCGGTTACAATAAATACCTTCTTATTTTCACTGCTTTTCTTTTTTAGTTTTTACTGCGCTTTTTCCTATCTTTTCACCTTCGTTCATCCAGTTTCTTCTCCGTGTGTTTATTTTTCATCAGACCGCGCACCTTTAGTTACAGGTTAGGTTCTCTTCCTTTGTATTTGCATTTGAAATGGTTGGTAGTTCGATATATACCGTCACTTCCGTTCTGACCCAACGGGAGTTAGATCTTCTCTGCTCTACTTATAATATTCCGGCCGAGTTGCGGCCAGAGTTGCCTGATCGGAATTCTACAATTAAAAATAGTCCGGAGGGGAAGATTGGCATGTATACTCGTTTTATTGAATTTGCTAATTACCGGATCCCTTTGTCCAAATTCTTACTCTGTGTTCTCGAGTATTACCAAATTAGTCTTTCTCAATTGTCTGTCATCGGTGCGGCGAAGGTGAGTCATTTTGAGATCATGTATCGTGCTCTTGGTCGTGTCCCTACCGTGGGCACCTTCCGCCGCTTTTATGTTAACTCCACTAGCAACGGGTGGTTGTCTTTTTCGAAGCGCGGAGGCGCTGGCGACCCCTGTTGTATTTTGAAAAAGTTTGACTTGCTTAAGAATTGGAATAACCATTTTTTTTTCTTGATAGACGCTTCGGTTTGTCCACTGTCTATTCCTTGGTTTGATGGTACCTCCGTTGTTAAAGATCCGCTTCCGATAGATGAGGTTGTTGACTTACCTTGTGCGGAGCTGTTGAACGAAAACCGGACTCTTATCAGGAAGTATCCGAAAACCTTCTTATGTCTTGTGGGTCTTAGTCATTCATTTGTTGAGATGGACGTGCGTCCCACTTTGTTGTGTGATGATGACGAGGGTAGGCATCTATATATATATCTCTACTTTTATATATAAGATGATGTATGCCACATCATAATGCTTACTAATCATCCCTTAATTCCATGTCATCATTAATTTAAGCCACGTCATCATGTCATCATTAATTTAAGACACGTCATCACAATTTAATCCATGTCATCATAAATAACACTAGCTAAACAATTATTATAAATAACACTAGCTAAACAATTATTTAGAAATTAAAACCACCTAGGCAATTTTCACGAAATTGTTTTTAAAAAAAAAATTAAGTCTCCTGCCAGATTCGAATTTGAGCTCTTTATAAGGTCATGTAAACAACATAACCATAACCACTAGGCCAACATGTGTTTTTGAATTATATCTACTAAATTAAAATATATAAGGTCATGTAAACAATTATTATTTCTAATATAATTTTTTTTAAATTACGTATAGAATCTAAATATTTTTTTAAAATTCCGTATATATTTTTTAGAGAATGTTTAGGAATTTTTAAAAGATGATTTTGAGGATAATTACAAATTTGTAAATCTTTATCCTAATTTGACAAATAGATAAATTTGAAATTTATGTTGATA
Source organism: Tanacetum coccineum (assembly GCA_026074375.1). Classification (NCBI taxonomy): domain Eukaryota; kingdom Viridiplantae; phylum Streptophyta; class Magnoliopsida; order Asterales; family Asteraceae; genus Tanacetum; species Tanacetum coccineum. The sequence goes on along the minus strand of BQNB010196733.1, from coordinate 1,831 downwards.
TCCATTCCAAAAAAACGCACCATAATTTTTTCAAGATAATTACAATTTACAAAAATTTTAAGCTAATCTCACACTATATATACCGCATAATATGATGATGTACCCCATCGCTTCAAACAAAGAAAGAATCTATAATGATAAACACGATTGTGTTTTCAAAAGTGCACCTCAAGTTTTCAACTGTGTATGTATCTCGACATCTCTGCCAATAGGTGTTCTTAAAAGTTGCTATTTTTATTCTTATAAGTGTATGGTTTTGTACATCTAAGTGATGCAAGTTATGTTCATGCGTGGTTGAAATTGGAAAAGGAAGCAAAGTTAAGTAAGAGCTAGACAAAGCAAGTAGAATAATCAAGGTAAACTTTTTTAATTGGAATATATGCTACTTTTTACTACAGGGTGAAGGCGATGACAAAATCATAGCAGTATGTGTAGATGACCCTGAATTTTGACACTACACTGATATCAAAGAACTTCCACCCCATCGTCTTGCTGAGATTCGTCGTTTCTTTGAGGAGTGTATCCATACATTCACATTATGTTTTGTGTTGTTTAATATCTTTTTTTGGCATTGTATGCATGGACTTCCTTAACTTGGTGAATGCAGACAAGAAGAACAAGAACAAATCAGTAAAAGTCAATGACTTTCTTCCTGCTATGCAGTCAAGGCTATCAAGTATTCCATGTGAGTAGTAATTTACATTATTGTATCTCTTTTTATTTCATTGCTTTTTGCTCATCTTACTGTTAAATACTTGTGATGCCAGGGATTTATACGCCTCTTACATCATTGAAAGCTTGAGGCAGTGATTTGGTTGGTGCAGGAAAGAAGTAATGCGTTAGGACTCTTAAAGAAACTTATGAAGAACCTGTTATTTTATAACAGAATTATGATTTTAATAATAATGTATATATATTTTTCTTTTAAACTATTAGCTATATGCATAATGCGTTGATACATTTGAGACATCAACATGTTTACTACTACGTGTTTACTTAATTTTTTAAGTTTACCCATTTCACCCGTTGATAAATAAATGGAACGAGGTTTCCACCTCTATCTTTTAGTATACGTTTGAGGAACACCCTGCAAATGCAGAATCAGTGTCTGATGTAGGACCTTTAGACCATGATATGTAACTATGCACTACCATAAAAAATTAGGGATATGCTCAAGTCAAATATCTTTTTATTCTTTTCATTCTTTTCATTCTTTTACTTCGCGAAACAGTACAACATTTTTCTAAGTTAATGAGCGTGCCCCCAAAAACCATGTAGGTATGACACTCCTTGAATAATGCTACATCAATACCAGGAATAGTTTCAAATAGTTAAGGATGTAGGGGTGTGTTACACACAACACATTGATTGGTTAAATTAACTTGAAGAGGAAATGTATATTCTAATCATTTGTTTTTTTTTGTAAGCTTTCTCTCTGGAACCAACTTACGGGAAGCATACCAGAGTCTTTGTCTACATTAGGTCTATTGACAAACTTGTAAGTTTCACATTTAGACGACAGCAATGATCATACTAGGATACTTTACTTATGTTAACAACAAACTACAAATTCAATATATCTTCTATACATATAATTTCAGCATCCTATAACTAATTAAAACTACGTATTGCAGCGTGTAAAATTTACTTCGGAAGCCACCATCTACAAAATCAACATGCATAATACCCTAACTACTGAATGAATGCAACTACTGTTTCCGCTACCCAAATGCAAAGACCATGGGCTGAAACCAACAATGCTGTACAGGTAAAAACATTCTCATGTCATACACTTCCTAAATACATAATAACCTAACTACTCAATGAATGC
>BQNB010196729.1:0-11267 GCA_026074375.1 Tanacetum coccineum | reverse complement strand
AAAACATGTAAATAAATTTTTCAAAAACAAAAGAAAAAATTGAAAAATACAAAATTTCAAAAAGATTTGTCATATTAAAAAAAATAATTTAAAGATCACATGATTAGATTCATGATTCCAAGTTTATATAAAAAGCTTTTAATTGAAAATACGAAATCATAATCTAAGGGGGGGTAATTGGAAAATTTTCATTCATATACATCATTTCAGTAATAACAAATAAACTGAATTTGAAAAATACTATATTTTCAAGGGGGGGTTTTTATTTTAAACTCAAACATCTTCATTTTCGGACTACGTGTTGAGCATGATTTCATTCCAAGGGGGAGTTTTTGATAGCATTGGTAAACTTTTGAAAAGTCAACATTATTCAAAGGGGAGTTTTTGAAAATTTAGAAAATTAATGAGACAAATCGAAAAAGAAAACTACAAAGGCTAAAAGTGTCATTTCTCAAAAGATGATATTCGGTTACTATAAAAGGAGAAAAACATTTTCTTTTTTACTTCTTATGTTCACCGAGTCAATAATATCGAGATTGAAAAGAAAATCAAAGAAAGATTTCGGAGCTTATTACAGCGATTACACTTACTTTTCTTTCTCAAACGTAAGTGGTTATGCGTTTTGATTCAGTTCTATGACTGTTTTGAATTATCGAGTTTAAACTCGGTAAGGATAGGGAATACCGAATTTGGGTTTTATTAAATTTTTGATAAATGATTTTATCAAAGACGATAATAATCAATGTTTATGTGGAAATAGATGAAAAATAACTTAGAAAAGGGTCTAAGATAATGAACTCAATGTTGATAAAGAAACTCGGAGGGGTTTGATGTTTATCGAGTTTGTTAATTATCGAGTTTAATATGATTTCTAATTTTTTGGAGTTTGAATAATGATAATAAAACATAAAAAGATCAGTCTCTCATGTGTTTTGGAAAAATCAAATGATTGTGAAAAAGAAATCAAGTTTTTATGAATTCTAAGCCTTGGGTTAAATATGTCTATTGGTAATTGTTTAAGTGGTCTAAGTCATGTCCGGTTTTGACCGTTTTCTGCAATGAACAGAATGAGGAGTGAGTGACTTAGTGACCATTCAGTTGTGGATTTGTGGTTGACTGATTCTATGTTATTATTGTAATGAAAGTTTTTGACAAAAGTTTTCTGGAAAAAGTTCTCAAAATCTGTTATTGTGTCAAAATGATACTCTTTCACAAAAACGATTTTAAGAAGATGTATGATTTCTCTTTCAGTTTTCATAAAAGAGTCTTGCTTAAACTCAAAAAGAGAAATCTTTATCATTCTTGAAAGAGTATCATGTCACAAAGAATTTCTGGTGAGGATATTCTAAAAACAGAAAGAGAGAGCTAAATCTATATGCGAAAAACCAAATCAAAAGTGTGTTCGAAAAAGAATTGCCAGAACACACAAAAATGATAAATCAAAAGAACAATTCGAATAAAGCGTATGTCATGTGCTAGAAAAAGCCAGAACGAGCACATGAGAAAGAAACTGATCAAAAATATGTTCAAAAAGAATTTCCAAAACATATAAAACAGACAGAGTGGAACAAGACAAAAATGTCAAAAGAATTATTTGTTACCTAACATCTCAATTTTATTCATTTAGTAATCATCATGGCACAACAACAATATGCATCTGATGTTCATCCAGACGAACTGTGTCCTCCAAACAAACGATATGATCTTATAGATGCCAACAAGAAGGTTGATCTTTATCATGTGCAGTGTCCACCCAAAAGTAAAATACTGACGAATATCATCAAGAATCTTCCTTTACGATTCAGTTTTACTGCTTCTTCCTCTGTACCATGAACTTATATGGCACAATTTTGGCATACTTTAAAGGAAGACGGATCAAAGTATAGGCTTAATTTTATGCTTGACAAGAAAGAGCTTTCTCTTACACTGGATGACTTCAGGACAATCTTTCACTTACCACAAGCAAATGCCAACAATCATGATAGCTTTGTGCCACCACCATTATTTTTGGACATGGTTCCATTCTATAAACAACAATTGGGATTTACAATGGAGCTGAAGACATCACCAAGCTTTAAGACAACTGGTCTTCTACAACCATGGCAAATGTTATGCAAGATATTTTCCAAGTGCTTGACAACACGTGTCACTGGATGGGATCAACCGCAGTTACAGATAATGCAAATGATGTATTGCTTTGTCAATAACATTCACATGGATTATGCGGAGTTACTGTGGGAAGGACTTTACTATTCTCTTCATCATCCAACATCTTCGATTCCTTATCCAAGATTTACAAAGATCATCATTAGTCATTACATGACCAGTTTCCCTAAAATTTCAAGACGTGCTCATGACATGTATCACAACCTGCAAGATGATGATATAATGAAAAATATCTTTAATTCAAGGAGACACAAAGACAAAGTTAGCATGCAAATGCTAGATTAGATAATCTCAGAAGAGATGAAGCATACAGAGCATTATAGGATGTATGCGGAGGTGTTTGGGTTAGATGTTCCTCTGACTCAGTCACAACCAACTGAGTCTACCCAAGGAACGCATAGGACACCTATCACCCCTAGGTCACCTACCCCTAAAATGGATACAGTAGAGTCAAGTACTCGTCTTCCTGAAAGGAGATCCACACGTCTTACTCTACTAGCTCCAATGCCAACTGTTAATAAAGCAGATGAAATGATTTTACAAGATACATTACAAGTAAGTTTTGCTGAGCATAAAAGTCGAGAAGAGCAAGAAGCTATAGAAAATGTGGAACTGGTCAACAAGCACTTGGCGTCTGAAGAGATTGAAAAGATGATGGAAGGATTAGAGAATGTTATTGATGATAGTTTACCTCCTAGGAATGACGAACCAAAGATTCCCGTCACTAGGTTAGAGCCCAAGAGTGATAAGGAAAGTCCGGAGGTGGAGATCACTAATGATGAAGAGGTGGAAATTACTAATGTTGTCATACCTGTCAATTTTAATGAAGCAGAGGATGAAATAACCGATGAAGTGTATGAATTAAAGTGAAGGGAGAAATGGAAGATTGTAGAGGAGTCTAGGAATATACAATTTCCTACACTAATTAGATCTCCTAGGACTCATACTAATCTCGTATCTTCGGATACTGAGAAACTCCAGGAATTGACGGTAACTGATACTCAAACAACATCATCATCAAGATCACCCAACACCAAATTGTCTAAAACAAACCGACTTCTATCATTATTCAAAGCCAAACCTGCTCGGTTTAAATGATACAAGAATTTCTTTCAGGAGTTACAAGGACGTTATACATATTTATTTGAGCATCTCAAAGAGAGATTTTTTTCAAGGAAGTCATTCGATACTCTTGCTGATCATCTCCAAGAAGTAATGGTTGAATCATTACCCACTATGGTAGATACGCATATTAAGGAGCAGGTTAAAAAGCAAGTTCCTGAGCAGGTTCGAGATCAAGTTCCAGTGTATGTTGTGGAAGGGCTAATTCTGGAGAGACAAAAGACTAAAGAAGAGATGGAACAGATGATTGCTAAAGCTATTTTACAAGAGCGTGGGAATATACAAGCTGAAATTTCCTCATAAATTCAGAAAGCTATTGATAATCAGATCCCTTCTCAAGTTGATGCGTCAGTAAAAAGTTATATATCTGGACATATTCTTCATGTTCATCCAGCTCAATCATAAACACTCTCTGTTCCAGAACAACAATATCAACTATATCTCTCTATGAAAGACAATCCTTAATTGAAAAAACAAGACATAGCAATATGGCTAGCACTTCAGATGAAGTTTGAAAGTCTTCAGGTACCACAAGCTACATGTAGACCTTTTGTCGTTCGCCCAAGAGATCAGGACGATCCTCATGATGATCCTCATCCTGAGGGGGAGAATCGTGCAAAGCGGCAGAAGACTTCTGAGTATGAAGCATATGTGTCTGGAGAGTCATCGTCTGGGCATGTCAATGAAAATGAACAAGGTCCATCAACTTCAGGAAATCAAGAGCAAGAAGACGATTATGATTTTTGGACTGAGTCTTATGCTTCAGATGATGATGAAATACCAACGAAGCAAATGTCACAAGATATTATGGAAGAAGTATCACTGACAATTGATGAAGCAAAATTAAATAAAATGGTTGATGAGATGTTAAGATAAAGATGTACTTCAGGAGATGAGAAATAATATCACATTGATCAGATGAAGAATTTCTTGAAAAGTGACATTGTTTGGGAAAGTAGAAAGGAAATCCTTGTTTCTCTGCATCCACGAAAGACAACACCTCTAGTTCAAAGTTGTCAGAGAGATCCTGAAGCTCCACCACTATCTCTTATAAATCAAGACCTTTTGTATCTGAAGAAAGGAAGTTCAGGGCCTGAGAAGATCGTATTGTCACTTCACAAGTTTCCTGCAATTATCTTTAATGATGATGATATCGAAGAACGAACTTCCAGATGGGTGAATAAGTGTGTTAAGAAATTTAATCCTTATGCTCGATATGGTGTTGAACATTGGAAGAATCCTCATGCAAAGATCTTCTACATAAGGAAACAAAAAGAGCCTGGAAAACCAAAGGAAGTGATTTATTCGAACTCAAAGATCATTCAAGTTATCAAGACATACTGGGAATTGGGTCATGAACACAAGTTTATCACAGAGATAGTTGCAAGAAGAGCTAATGAGTGCATTATGTCGATTACCGAGCCTGATTACAAGAATCTCAATAAGAATGATATTGAGGACATGTATTTGCTGATTATGAATAGCAAGGTACCTGACTATGCAGAAACAGGGTTGCTATGGTCTTTATCAGTATTCATCAGAAGTTTAGTGATATGGGAAAGAGTGCATGATTTCCAACTTGGAATTGAAAGTTATCAACAGAAAGTTAATCTCACTGCACCAACAATATATTTTCCAGGAGTTAAAAAGCACAAAATGTTCTCCATCATCTATGAGCCTGTGCATGGAATCATATACAAGAATAGCAAGAAAGAGAAAAGGGTGATGAGACATTCAGAAATTCATAAGTTTTGTGATGCAGCTCTAAACAGAGTTTTGGAAGGATTGAGGGGATTCAATAATGATGTTAAGTATGGTTATATTCAAAGAGATCTCACTAATGATAAAGTTGAGTATCTAAAATTGTTTGAAGAAGAGATTGAAGTAAGATTGAAGTATCGTAATCAAATGAGAAGATGGGAGATGTATGTGAATGGAAGACCACTTAGACCTCGAAGAGAACGCCCAGAATAATTGACCCTTAGGGGGAGATTGTTAGGTTCATAAAAAGTGTCAATTATGTGGTTTAGTTATATTTAGTTAATAGTCTTTATTTTGTTTAGAATAAAGTAGCTCGTAATAAGGTATATTATGCTAAAAGTAAGAAATAGCATAAATACCAAAGAATAGGGACTAGAAGTGAAACATTAGGAAAATAAAAGAAGGGAAGGCTCCTTCCTTCTCCTATAAATACCCCCTCTAATCATCATTAAAGGGTGATGCCTTGTAATAAACATTTTCCCTTTCCCTCCATTTTAATAACATTTTGAATTTTAAATACTTTCCCTCCTCTACTATTCTCTCTAAGCTATCATGAACAATATGTATGATTCAAGATAAACAAGACCTATCACTAAGTCTTGACAAATTGAGATCGCCTGATTTCAATCTACTTTCTGACCAAGAATACTCGAAAGAAGAAGAAGCAGAAGCAATGGCGGAAACCATGGAGCAATACATGAGTAAGACCCAAACGGACTATGGATCAGGAGTTGCTAGGTCTAAGATTGAGGAAAAGGATAGTTTTGAACTGAAAGGACAATTTCTTAAGGATCTTCGAGAAAACACGTTTAGCGGTTTAGATAATGAGGATGCGAATGAACACATTGAGAAATTTCTTGAAATCGTTGACTTATTCCATGTTCCTAACATCACTATGGATCAACTAATGCTCCGAGTCTTCCCGATTTCCTTTACTGGAGCCGCAATTCGTTAGCTAAGAAACGAACCAACTGGTTCAATCAAAACTTGGGAAGATCTTAAAACTAAGTTTTTGAACAAATATTGCCCATCTGGTCGAACTACGAAGAAAATGGGGGAAATCAGAGCCGGATGAAACCCTTTATCAAGCTTGAGAGCGCATTAAAGAACTCTTGATGAAGTGTCCTCAACACTATTTGACTAAGATACAGGAGGTAATTTTGTTCTTCAATGGGTTGGATATTCCAACACGACAAATTCTTGACTCAATAGGTGCCATACTATCAAAGACTGCTACTGATGCTAAAGTAACCATCCAAGAAATGGAAGAATACTCTCAAAAATGGCATAATGGAACATCTAGAGGAAGAAGTACTAAGACTTCTGACGGACTGGCTGCTATACAAGCACAATTGAACAATTTAGGAAGAGAGATCAAGAAGGTGAATGAAAAAGTTTATGCTGCTCAAGTAGGATGTGAACAATGCAAAGGACCTCATTGAACCAAAGATTTCCCACTAAAAGAAGAAAGAAAAACTCTTGAAGAAGCTCACTACATGTAATTTGGTGGACCTTTTCAAGGAGGGGGATATAGATCAACAGCTCCAGGGTACTATCAAAGGAACAACGCAAATCCTTCGTACTAAGAATGAAGGCAATCTATGGAAGATACCTTGAGCGAATTCATGAGTGAATCAACAAAGAGACATGAAAAAAAAAATCCAATTTGATCAAAGAAATCTGAGCTAGGACAGATGCTGCCATAAGGAACCAAGGAGATCGATCAAAACTTTAGAGATACAAATTGGGCAAATGAGCAAGGTACTACATGAAAGAAGATTTGGAAGCCTACCAAGCTCAACTGAAACAAACCCAAGAGATCAAGTCAAGTCGATTTCTACCACTATTGAAGCTGATTCACACCCGATACGCCGTATTGGATCTCCATAATATGCCGTATCCACTGGACAGAACAGTAAGCTGGTGTACAAGTCAAGACAAATGATGATTCCTTTTCTAAGTCATTTAGATAATCATTACTGTGAAGAAGAAGGAGAGGGGATCTATGGACCAAATTTCACGGAAGCTTATGGAGCTTCACATATCAATCACACCATACCCCAAAAGGAAAAAGACCCAAGAAGTTTCACTTTACCTTGCTTTATTAATAATGTTTGCTTTGACAATGCCCTTGTTGACCTAGAGCTAGCATTAGTGTAATGCCTCTCTTGACCTACCTTAACTTAGGATTAGGTGAATTAGCTCACACTAGGTTGATAGTTGAATGGCAGATAGGACTGTGAAATATCTAAAAGAAATAGCTGAAAATGTACTAGTAGATATTGGGACCATTTTTGTCTACCACCCGGTCTAAGATTGATGTTTACAAAAGAAAGATTACTTTAAGGGTCGGGGAAGAAAATATTATTTTCAAAAGTGTTAAACCTGCTAGTAGTTTAATTAGGAGGGTCTATATGCTAAGTTTGAGAGAAAGAATGGAACTTGATTTAGAAGCTAGGCTTATGGGAGAGACTTTGGTGTTAAATAGATCATTAGACCCTTTCTTGGAAGATTACATTGAATTAAATGATCTAAATGAACCAATTAAGCTTAGGAGAAATCAAGGAGATGATTTGATGCCTACCATTGAGGAAGGTGAGGTAATTGAGGAATTTAGAACTAGGGATGAAGATCTTGATACTGGAATTGATGATTACCCTAGTTATTGCGATGATGATAAGAAGATCCATATAAATTATGCTTACAACTTAAGGTTTTCTTGCATGATAGGATTTGAATTCACTCACGCTAACTTTTTCCCATTATTGTATGTCAATGTGATGTCTAAAAAGTTTCATAACTCTATAATGAAAGATAAGAGGGTGTACAAAGGGAATAATGTTGTAGGAGCCGTAATGAATGTGTCTATTTTTGTTGGAACTTTTTCCGTTGTGACTGACTTTGCAGTTTTAGAAAATATGGATGCTTATCGTAATGAAGGAATTGGCGATGTTATTGTTGGTGAACCGTTCTTAAGAGAAGTTGGAATTAAAGCAAAATGTTGATCCCTTTTGAACAGATCTTACTTAGCTTGTTAAAGCTTAGTTGTGTTGGATAGATCCAAAACAACTATAGTAGAAACTAAAATTGTAAGTACTACAAACTATGCGAAATCTAGCTTGTAATACTAAGAAGAACAATGAAACAGTAAAACAAGATCTTAAATTTCCAATATATTAAACATAATCAAAGTTACAAAATAACCTTGAAACTATGAATACTAACTACATTTGCTATGAAAACTATATAAAACTTGATATCTAGATCTATGCTAAAGGGTTCCTTTTATACACCAAGGAAACCCTAATGGGCTTACAAAATGCGTTACGTGATCATGCATATCTATTCCTAATATATCTCATGCATATCGCATAAGCAGTACTAACTTAGCTTGGTAGTACTAAGTCTTCTCTTGGCAGTACTAAGTTGAACTAGAAGTAGAAACTTGTAGAAGCCCTTAATTCCCAACAATCCTCCCCTAAACTTGTGATTTACAATCAAATCATCAAGTTTCTGAATTAAACCTTCTGTGTAGAGAAGATGCTTCCAAACACTTTATTGTCTTGGTCTATTTGCTAATATGAAGATTTTCTTTAAAAGTTCATTTGCCATCTCTGAATATTGTTTTACTAACAGCTTGTTAACCAACATCAACATTAGAACTCCTTTTGACAATGGATAATCTTTTTCTACCAGCATGAAAATATCATGTCCTTTGTTTGTAGATACATGGTGAACACCACATGTATCATATAACCTCCATGTTAATGGATCATGCATATATCTCTGAAGCTTCCACAGAATATCATCAGTATCAAGTTCAAACAACCTCTTTAATTCAACCCATAATGTTCTTTCTTTGTCATCAGTAAGATCTGTTAAACTGAATCTTTCTTGAACCAAACTCCATAGCTTATCCAGGTCATCTCTATCAAATTTCTTTAACATATCATCAAAAGTTTGATAAGCTTCTGTATGGTTTCTAACTCTGATAATTTTCCAATACTTTCTTGTGTCTTTAGAGTAAACCTCCCAGCCTATGATTGGATATTTGACCTATAGGGCTTCAACATAGACTTCTTCCACTGGAACTATCATCATCAATTTATGTAGCTCTTCTTCTGATAATTCCTTTTCCTCTTTAACTGATTGTTCTTCATTAGTCTTTTGCCTCTTAGACCCTTCATGTTCAAGTTCTGTTTCTGTAGTTCTCTTAGAACTTCCAGTTGATATCTTAGGAACTAATTTGTCACTCTCTATGGGAACAAAATCTTTTACCCTCTTCATTGTAGTCTCAAATAATTCCTTGATCTCATCAAAGGAAAGTTTATTTAATTGTTGTAGAGTGTGACTTCCTATATTCTTGATATAATTACACATGTAAGTTCTTTGTTGAGCTTGAGTCATAGGCTTGTTCCTTCTTTGTTCAGCTCTTTGTTGGGCAAACAATCTCTTTCTTTTATTTATCATTTCTACAAGCAGTCTTGCTTTCTTAACTTCAGAGAATTTTCCACTTTCTTCTGCTTGTAACTTCTATGCTAATTCTTCATCAGCTTCAATTTGAGTTTGTATGTTATCCCATTCTTCAGCATTAAAAGTGTTAGCTTCTTCATGAACTCTGGTTATCCTTTACCTTTCTTCTTCATCAAGTTGTTCTTGCAATCTCAGAGCTTCTTCATACCCAAGTCTTTCTTGCTCTAGTTGCAACTTTGTTTTCTTCTAAACAGGTTCAACTTCTTTTATAATAGCTTTGCCTTTATATTTTCTTTCTGCTGCACTTTTTCTGATGTAAACTAAACTTTCAACAGCTGTTTTAACTTCAGGGCTAGCAGTACTAACTTCTGCACCAGCAGTACTAATTGGTACATTAGCAATACTAATATCAGGCTCAGCTGTACAAACTTCTTCAGGGGCAGTAAACTTAAAATCAGGTTCCAAATCATGCGCATGCCTCCCCCGAGTCTGTGCACCCATCTGTACAAAAGTAATTCCCTCATCTTCATCAAGCTGAGCAATCTTCCTCCCCTGTTTGGAAGGATCCACTAAATCATTGTCATCTTTTGAAACAATAATTCTGACCCTTCTTCTAGCTTTGCTTGACTTAATTCTGTTCTCCAACTTCTTCGCCATCATGATGAGCTTAGTGTAAGCAACACCATATGTCAGTTTGGTCTGCTTCAAGTCGGATTCCAAACTCTCAACTTTTTTGGACAATATGGTATAAAGAACTGTTAATTCATGAAGTGTCATACTGCCCTCATCACTTCCAAGTGAGTAAACTCTTGGGAGAGGTGAATCATGGGGCATGGTAGCTGCCTTTTCTGCAACATGGGTTATTTGTATAGATAGTGGTGAAGTTGGTGGTTGTAAGGTGGATGGAGCACAGGTGGGTGTGTGATGGGACTCAACTAGAACTGTTGATCCTTCACCCTAAAAAATTGGGCCCTGAACAAGCATTGTTGGAAACAATGGAATGTCCACCCTATTATAACCCTTAGAAATCCTTCTCATATTGCCAAAAAGTTTTTGAGTAAGGGTATGAGCAATATAAGTTCTTTTGTAGGGTAGAAGCAGTCTTTTGTGCTTGTTCAAAAAGATTTGTATAAATCTTAGATACATTAAAAATTTAGACTGATTATCCAAGTTTTTCAACATGCCATCAAAAATCAATTTTGAAAAATTAAAGGTTCTGTTTGTGGCCAAGCAAATAATAGCAGTGGCTATGTTGCTACTAAATTGATCCTGTAGGATCCCGTAATCACTTCATACAATATATATCATACACGAATTTGATCTAGAAAAGAGAAAGGAGGTGAGTTGTTTTAGAGAGGGAAACTAGAGAGAGAGTTGAGAGAGAAAAGAGAAAAGATAAATGGAATTATTAGAAAAATGAACAACTTTCAACAACTAACTTTTCCAAGTGGAAAAGTTCCTTATATACCCCGACCAAGCCCGATTCCCGATATTATCCTATTACAACATTAACTAATTAAAGACCGAAGCTCCATTGTAGAGTGACCGAACTTCCTTGTTCGACTCAATAAATTGAGGCTAACAATCTCCCCCGAAGTGAGGTCTTGAACACGGGAACGAGCTTCCTTTATTGACTCAATAAAATTGAGGCTAACAATCTCCCCCGAAGTGAGGTCTTGAACACGGGAACGAGCTTCCTTTATTGACTCAATAAAATTGAGGCTAACAATCTCCCCCGAAGTGAG
>BQNB010196728.1:0-11267 GCA_026074375.1 Tanacetum coccineum | reverse complement strand
AAAAAAAAACTAGGCGTTTCAAGTTAGTATCAGAGCTATGATGGTTTGAGAGATTTAAGTATCCACCATTAGTAGGGGATGCTTAGACTTAAATCGATTGCTCGATATTAAATATGGAGTTAGGTGCATCGCACGTTGATATGTTTATGAGTACATAGATTATGATTATTAGGATTGTAGCTATTTGGCTCATGTTTATCAGCTAAGCAGTTCATGTTTTGCGATGCATATATGTTCATGTGATTAGTTGTATATACTAGATCATGTGAATCATGTATAGTCATGTAGTGCATATCATGTTTTCAGATTTCAGACTATGAATCAGATTTAGATCGTGAATCAGATATCCACGATATAGAAAGCATATAGAATTTCCATGCATTATCAGTATAGTTAGCATTCAGAATGAATTATGTGAAGTAGATGATATGTATTAGTTCAGTGACTTGGGGTAGATTATGATAATGATGAGTTCAAGATTATATGGTGTGACTATTATGACGCCTGATCAACGTTATAATATTCACCTGATATGGCATGAAGTTATCAAGATCATAAGATATCTCGGGAAGTTTACACATGTGTTAAATGTTTATATGTTGCATTATAATTATGTATTTTAATATGTTTAAAATTAATAAGTATGTTCGTAATTGAATTAGTATTCAGGAGTATTATGGTATAGAAATGAATCGAAATCATGTTTAGCAAATTAGAATGCCTTGAAAGTAGTAATGCATGATTAAAAATGCCATGACAGAACTATAGCCAGACTATGCTTAATAGAAAATTAGAATGAATCAGAGCTAGTTATAGCGTATATCATGTCATGATCAGTAGCAAAATAGTCGCTCTGTAAGCGAAACAGAGTTAGAATGCACAAGGCTAAGTGCAATATTAGACTATGCTCATTATCCTCGTATATGATAGAAATTAGAAATCATGTATAGTACATGTTAGACAGTCAAATGATAGAAATAAAGCAGCATGAATCATGATTAGAACCAGAATATCATAAACAAATATCATGTTTAGAAGTGCAGAATGTCATAATCAGACTTAGCATTCATAGTATGCTATAATCAGTAGTCATGTTATCGCACCAGCATACGATTAGTAACAGAATGCATGAACAGAAGTATATAGTTAGCAGCAGATTAACATGATAGCGGAACATGAATCTAAGCTGATAGTTTTATTGATGAATCGAGGTAGAGCATGATGCGAATAAAGACATGTTTAAGTGATGCGAGTATTATGATGTCTGGCCAACGTGATAATAGTTACATCATGTAACATGGATTTATTAGGATCATATAATGTCTTAAGGAAATTTATACCACAATAAGCGTAGATGAGACATAATCTTAACAGACTAGAGTCATGATTCAGTCAAATTTAGAATCAGAAATCATACGACCATGAATGGTATAAGCGGATAGAAATTTATAAGTCTCATCTATTACAGTCCTATATTTTAGTTATTATATAATAGCCAGAACAACTCAGATTTTAGTAAGGTCTAGTATATCATCAGTAATATAGATTAACAAAACAAAATAGTTCAGATTCAAAGTTAAGAAAATCAACATCATAATGGCATAGCAAAATTGGTGAGCAGTTCAGATATGGTCCTTAGAACATGGACAATTTATGAATAGATAGACAGATCGAGTACTTACTAGCAAAAATAGAAAGGTTAATGAACCTACCAAAACAGAAAATAGTTTAGAATGCCTTATGGTTATAAGGTTTGTAACACACAGTGACATGTGGTAATCTCCCAAAACTATATGTTAAGGTTTCAGAATGAGTCGTGCCATGTAAGCTTAGAAAGCATAATGACAACTCTTATGATTAGATAGAACAATCAGAAATGAATTTCAAAAATACAACCTAAGTGGCGGAGACTTAGTCAAACAGAACATTACTCAGTATAGTCACCCCAAAGTATAATTCGTGAGGACACGAACAATCCAAGTAAGGGAGAGTTGTAACATTCTAAGTTTTTATAGAAAACAATAGCAGATTTATCTATTTTACTATTGGACACGTCAAGTATTTTAGTGGAATAAATAAAAAAAGTCCTACTTTGACAAAATCAATAACGTACTTAGTTGGGACTTGTTATGCAATAAGGAATAACTAGCTTAGATTGAGTTTGCAATACATTTCACTACTAGGGACTAAATAATGTCAATTTGCCAAACTTAGTGTAATTGACTAAAATACCCTTGAGGCTTATATCAAAATTTGTCAGGGATAAACATTCCCTCTCTATGCCACGTTTTATCAATGAGAGCAAGAGGTGTTCATATGATTTCTTCAATTGGAATAATTCTCTATATCAAACAAAATTCATATCAAGACTTAGCAAGATTAATCAAGATTTACAAAGGCTTAATATGGTATCAAGAATCAAGAGGCTTCAAAGAGTTTTATGTGATTATCCCAAAATTAAGGTATGTTGATAATTATATGTTTAAACATTATTTCAAGTATGGGGTTATGATTATTAAGTGTTTTACATGATTATATGATGAATTCAAGCTTTATGACTTATGATTATGCGTATGATGAATTAGGGGTTTTAAGGGAATGATGTTAATAATCATGTTATGTTGTAATTAAGTTGAAAATCAAGTGGTTAATTCATGGTTAAAAGATTGGCAAGAGATCATGTAATTGTTAGAAATTATGAATGTTTATGATAATTAAAGGGTTGTTTGGCTACGGCTTAATACGGTGCCTAAACATGTGATTTTGGCTTAAAGCCTAAATAAAAATGATCTAGACATGCTAAATAAGATGAGATATAAGTTTGTTAAAGATTGGGATAGCTTAGTATGAGTTTTGGGTCGTTTTGGTGATGTTCAAAAACGGATTAGCAAGTTGTTCAGAATTTTATGCCAACTTTGAAGGGCCGTAGAGAATAAACCGTTTATCAGATTGACTTGAGGTCAAAACCAATTTTTAGCTCTCTGAGTCTAATTTCAAATGCAGGTGGTTTCAGCTCCTAACTCCAAGTTTAAGTGTGTTAAATCCTCAATTTACAGTAGACTATCCTAAAATTCAGCAAACAACCCTTTTGCAAAGTTGACGAAAATGATGTAGATTATGTGCGCGGACGTTATAACAAGTTCTAATGACTATATAATGATATGTTTATGTTTTTAGGTAATCTCGGAAGTCAAGAAATGCCCGAGGAATGCGTAAGCCAACCGAGGCGAGTAACGGATTTTCAGTTAACCTGTTTAGTAGATTAAACGTGTTTAATATATATATGCCTTGTCATATCTCAAGAAATATGCAAGTCAAGTATTTACGTGACCTTAGTGGTCACTTATGCAAGTCAAGTATCATATTGACCCGTGTGGTCATATTAGCATCATTTTGACCCATGTGATCATATTTAGTATATGTTGATCGTTGGGTCATATTTAGTATTATGTTGACCCGTTGGGTCTTATTAAATATATGTTGACCGTTGGGTCATATTTAGTATTATGTTGACCCGTTGAGTCTTATTCAGTATATGTTGACCGTTGGGTCATATTTAGTATTATGTTGACCTGTTGGGTCCTATTTAGTATATGTTGATCGTTGGGTCATATTTAGTATTATGTTGACCCGTTGGGTCTTATTCAGTATATGTTGACCGTTGGGTCATATTTAGTATTATGTTGACTTGTTGGGTCCTATTCAGTATATGTTGACCGTTGGGTCATATTTAGTATTATGTTGACCCGTTGGGTTTTATTCAGTATATGTTGACCGTTGGGTCATATTTAGTATTATGTTGACCCGTTGGGTCTTATTCAGTATATGTTGACCGTTGGGTCATATTTAGTATTATGGCGAACCGTTGGTTCATATTCAATATATGTTGACCATTGGGTAATATTCAGTATGGCGACCCGTTGGGTCATATTCAGCTTAGCCTTAATTTATATATGAATATTACGTGTGAACAATTCCGAACTCAGAACAGTTTAGTAATAAACTTAGTCTCAGTCAATCCTGTGTGGAATAATAGTGCTTTAAGCACATTAATCAGTCCCGAATGGGGATAAATGCTTTATGCTTTCAGTCAGGCGCACTCAATCAGTTATGCACTCAGCCAGTATGTGCTTTACGCACTCAGCCAGTATGTGCTTTACGCACTCAGCCAGTATGTGCTTTACGCACTCAGCCAGTATGTGCTTTACGCACTCAGCCAGTATGTGCTTTACGCGCTCAGTATTGTGCTTATGCACTCAGCCAGTGTTTTATATGTACTCTGTATATTGTCTTATGCACTCAATGTAGTCACAGTTTAGACTGCTAGAATTAATTCAGCTTTACAAAAAAAAAGTACTATATGTAACTTTCATACAAGTTAATTATTAATGATCATTATTAGTTAGAAATCAGTTTATAGATAGCTTTATCTTACGTCCTTCTCGAAGCGACGAAGTGTTAAAGTGAAAGAACTTCGAGAAAGATGCATCATTAAAGCTTTCAAGTTAAAGAATCAAGAAAAGTATGAGCATGTCGGTCCAAAGTCACAAGTTTCACAAGATGGAAAAGATTACAAGATGGCGAAAAGAGATTATGCTTGGTTGATGATCTCAAAGTGCTCAAGATCACATACTCATATTCAAGTTAAAGTCAAAGGAATGTGCTCCAGCCTAAAAGTCAAGATCACTACAACATATTTACAAGATGACGAAATTAATGAAATTCAAGTCTGCAAGCACAAGAATGAAGACTCAGCATAGTATGCTAGGTTTAAGTTTTTGTAAAATGGAGTGACCTCCCTTAGGGGGAGATTGTTAGGAACACAAAAAGTGTCGGTCACTTCCATGGATATCGGTAGATAGCTCGTTTAGTTATTTTTGGAACCTAAATAGGCCAAGTTAGGAAAAGCCCATGAAAGCCCATCCATGGCCGGCCTAGATAGGATATAAATACACCTCTTCATGCCTTGGAGAAGTGGTTGGTTGGTTGGTCTTTTTCTCACACACATAATATACATTTCCATCTCCATTTTACTTTCTCTCTCTAAGTTCATCAAACCCTTTCTCTCACTAGTTCTTGCATATATTAAAGATTACTTATATAGCTTAAGATTGCCAATCATATCTCACTAAAATCAAGTTCACCTGTCATATAAAGCTCATGTTAGTACAACATCTTTCCCAATAACACTACTTGTCACAAAAACATACATTGATAATGTAGATTTATGCAGACTCCATTTAGTTGTTACAGTAAACACACATTAATAAAAGAATTTGTTCATTTCATCATTTGTACAAATCCCCCGCTGTACACATGCGACAGAGAACATAAACCTTCCATACGTACATAATTAGTTTATAACTATCCAGGTCTCACATTGTGAAAATAATGACTTTTGATACAAACTATTTGAACACCATATCTAATTATAGGACATTTTTTGATACAAAAGACTATTTGAAGAGGTAATACATAAGCTTCTAAACTCTTTTTGAAAGAAAATGAATCTGCAGCCTTCCAGACTTCCTCATCTTATCACTTTCAGTCCTTAAAGAATCTAGAAGTAATGGCAGTCCATCAACCTTGACTTCAAGCCTACAAGTTTAAAAAATCACACAGTAAGTCACTGTAAACTCGTAACCAGTTTTAGTATGATAAAGTATGCTATATTTTATCACAAATACAATAGAAGCCTTTTGCTGATACTCAAAGTAAAAACAAATTTCAAACAGTACTGGAATATATTCTTACACTGGCCGGAACTCGAGACCACATACGATGAGGCCAGACATTGTTCCTTCATGACTCGTAAATTTCATATTCATAGATAGAGAGTCATCCTTAAATTCATGAGTTGAGTTAAATTTCCACAGTTGAATCTCCATCCATCCATCTTCCCTTTGTTTTGGAACCCGAGTAATATCATTTATATTCAATGGGCTTGGGGTTATAAAATAAACAAATTCAGCCTCGTTATTTTCTTGGTGGAGGACGTCTCGTACTTTTACTGGAAAATGAAGCCCATGACATGTCTCTGAAAGCTTGAACACAAGGTAACACACATATTGTGTATCCGGTGACAACATCTGACTTCTAATCATGCATTTGACATAAAATGCTTGTTGTGGCAAAAGCTCAATCACGTCTTGAAATCTGCATGTACAATATATAATATGATTACAAAAATTATAGAAATAAGGTCAAACTTGAAGACTAAAAAACCAAATCCAACAAGTGAAACTTACGAATGGTAATTTGGTATTTTTAATATACTAGAAAGAAGATAACGACCTAGTATTATTAAGGGAAACCTCAAAATAACCCAAATCTCATAAGGTGTTTTCTTCTATAGCCCAAAAAACATTTGAGTCAAAATACCTCAGGGCGATTGAGCAACTTAAGAAGAATTTGACAAGTGTCTATTTTTTATTATTTAAGTACAAGTCGCCTTATGGGGCAACTTAGCAACTTAAGAAGATTTTGTACTTAAGTACTAAAAAAGAATAGACACATGACGAAATATGCTTAAGTCGCCCGGTTGCCCCGGTCGCCCGAGGGTATTTTGGCTCAAAAATGTTTTTTGAGCTAAAGAGGAAACACATTTTTGCATTTGGGTTATTTTGGGAATTTTCACTATTATTAAACCTAGTTTTTTTTGTGTGACATTGATATTCGTGTTACCCGAAACCGATCATGGTACTTATATATTAGAGGTAAGTACGGTTTTGAACAAAAAAGTAAATTGAGTTCCACATAATAGTTATGTTTTCATCTTATTCCTAATATGGTCATCTCAAATTACTCAACTTCACTCATTTTTTAACACGTGTCTAATGCTCAACTTAGTTAGTGGCCCGCTTATTTTTGTTCTATTAACCCTCAAGTGTTCGACTGACGGCTATTCAACTCACAAGTGCTCGACTGACGGCTACTTACTTTTTAATTTATAATAAAATTACATATATACCCTCCCTCACCCACCACTCACCATTTCTCTCTTTTCCGTTGTTTTTGTGGAACAAGAAGATGATGATCTAGACTGTTTTCAAAGGTCAATGGGTTATCAAAACCTGAACACCCAGATGAGTCGATCATGTTATCAAACTTTAATTGACATTTATATTAAAGAGTTATGAATGTACCTAATTATAAGTATACACATTTGTGGACAAATTCACTGTCGTTTTGACAGTGGGCCACATTGCTACAGTAATGGGCTCTCATTTTGAGTCAGATTTTGGTTTTTTTTTTTAGAATTATTTTGTTTTTTTTTTAATTTGTTATGCACAAAGTGGAGGAAAAAAAAATATTTACAAAAGGTTATGATTTATTTCAGATAAAAAAAAAAATACCGCGAAAACATCTTCGATTACCTAATAACTTTAATAAATCAATCGATTATGGGTCACAAGTACAACACATTATATTAAAAAAAAAAACCATATAGCAAAAAAAAAAAAACACTTTAAAAAACATTGAGGGGCCAACACATAAGCCATATAAAAAATAAATTATACTATATACACATTTTGGTCGAAAAAACTAGCCTAAAATTCGCAATAAAATGTGGCCCAAAATCTAGCCCAAAGTTAAAAAAACAAAAACTAGCAAAATTAGCCTGAAATCTGGCCCAAAGTTAAAAAAAAAATACATTTAAGCCTTCTTCACAGGGTCCCTCAAACTTTTAACCATTTACGATTTCCTTATACAAAAAATCCCCGTAAAAAATTAACAAAAAAAAACGTCAAGTTTTATTGTTCACACCTTTTTACATTCATCGGCCAAAAAAAAAAGGATATCGAAAAACCTTCCCAAAAAGAAAATATTCGGGAAAAAAATTAAAAACCGTCCCAACGCAAAAAAAAAATTCCCGGAAATGTACAAAAAAAAAAAGGAAAAATATCCGGGAAAAAAATTAGCCAAAAAAAACACAAAAAATATAGCTAAAAATCTGGCACAAAGTAAAAAAATAAATACAATAAACGACTCACCTTTTTAACTATTTATGCTCGACTGACGACTACTTACTTTTTACTTTATAATAAAATTACATATATACCCTCCCTCACTCACCACTCACTATTTCTCTCTCTTCCATTGTTCAAGTAAAAAGTGACTACTTTGTGGAACAAGAAGATGATGATCTAGACTGTTTTCAAAGGTCAATGGGTTATCAAAACCTGAACACCCAGATGAGTCGATCATGTTATCAAACTTTAATTGACATTTATATTAAAGAGTTATGAATCTACCTAATCTGATACATATTCTGTTACATTCATTCATTGCGAATGTGTGATTTTGACACAAAACATAATACGTAGTATATGCTTCAGCTACATACATTTTACACACACAAACACGTCTACAAAGACGACCAAATTTGTTTTAAGGTAACTGTGCGTGTGCGTGTGCGTGTCCAACACGAGTCTGAGTCTTTTTGTTTCAGTATTACACTTAGTTTTCTACTCCTGATTTGCCTTCGGCTTTGTTTCCAAAATCCTTACTCTAGTTCTAGTAAAAATATAAGCATTATTTTCTTAGGGCGGGATTAAAGACATCCGGGCCCAATCTTGGAAAAATATCAAAGATTAAAAACAAAAAAATATATAGAATGAGGCAAACAGCATGGCATTATTATTACTCCGTAATTGTGGGTGCTTTCCTACTTTCGGCTCAAAACCTGTATTTTATTTGTATCTGATGTTACTAAAAGTGTAAAACCATTGTTCAAGTTTTTCTGATTTAATTTTCGTTACATGTAATATGATACAAAAATATACCTACACACTTTAAAAAAAAAATTCAAATAAATTTTTTGTTCTACTTACTTTTTCATCTTCTTGTTCCACAAAGTAGTCACTTTTTACTTGAACAATGGAAGAGAGAGAAATGGTGAGTGGTGAGTGAGGGAGGGTATATATTTAATTTTATTATAAAGTAAAAATGTAAGTAGTCGTCAGTCGAGCACTTGTGAGTTGAGTAGCCGTCAGTCGAGCACTTAAAGGTTAATAGGACAAAAATAAATGGGCCACTAACTAAGTTGAGCATTAGACACGTGTAAAAAAATAAGTGGAGTTGAGTAGTCGAGTAATTTAAGATGACCATATTGAGAATAAGATGAAAACATGATTATTATGTGGAACTCAATTTACTTTTTGGCTCAAAACCGTACTTGGCTTTATATATTATATTGCTATTTAAAATGTTTGACTAAGTAAAATATGTTAGACGACTTTATTTGATTGATTAGGCTTTGGAAAATAGATTATAAGTCAAAGTTATATATAGTCAAAGTGTGAAGTGGTTATGTGTAGGAAAGGAAGTATTATTATGCGGCCAACATCGAATCTCATGGATTTTAAGGGACCAAAGTTACTATATTTTCAAACCTATATACGAGATTTTTGTTATAACTACCAATGTATGACTTTCCTTTTCTCAAAAAGTCTAGAAAGTGTGTGTATGTGTTTGATACGACTGTACGGGATTAGCCAAAGGATGGAAATAGGCAAAAACTTTCTAGTGACCAATTGAGCAAGGAAATTGTCTCTTCATCAAAAGTTTAGTCCTAAATCATAATCCCCACAAGTATGCTTATCTTTGAGGAATTTGCATATTTAGATTAGGTTTCATGAAGTATGAATTTTGGGGGTTTTGGGTAAAAAAATGATTATGAGTTTATTGATGTAGTGTAGTGTTGGGGGAGTAAGTCCCTTTAATTGTTTTGATTTAGTTATTGAAAATTTTGAGGTTTTTCTTATGATCATGCTAGGATGATCAGCACCATGTTTAACTTAAAGGGTTGTTAGGCAGATAGTATGATATCTTTAGTAGTACATTGATGAAATGCTAAATATTACTAGTGATTCTTGTCTAGGAATCAATTGTGTGGCATTGGCTCGTTTGGAGTAGTTTAGCTCGCTTCAAAGTAAATAAACTGGTAATAACATGGTTGTTAGCTTTATCATATTGTTATATGGTAATGAAATATAAATAGGGTATAAGAAGCAAAGTTAGCAAGTTTTGGATCCAATAGTAGGTGTAGCTTAGTAGGTCTTTGGGCTAACTATGGGTTGGGTTCATTCCTTGTGGGATTGGTCGTGTTAGGCCAACTTTGTTGGTGTTAGGTTAGTGTTTCCTATACTGCTTGTTATGCCATTTACTTAGTAAGCGTTTCGCTTATATGTTTAGTTGTCTATCTTTTGTAGGTACAAGTTCCCAAGATAAAAGGTAAAGCAAAGGCTTGATAATTGGATATGTATGAAGTAGAAGCATACTTGCTCATTTTGCTTGTAGATGGCTAGTAGCCTCTTGGAACCTATGCTCGGTTAAGTTTGAACCCACAAAAAGGTTGTAAAAGGATTTGTAAATGTTGTTTTTAAGTGTCAAGGTCCGGGACTTGTAACAAAACAAATGCTTATGTATGTTCTTTAAGTGCTTCACAAAATGGGTAGAATGGGGTGTTTGGCAATAAGCCGTTATTACCTACTTTCGAATATTCTTGTTATTGTAGTGCATTATTATGGTTTATCTCATTCCTGTAGCTTATTTGGGATTCTTTCTTTTATAACTTCTATGGGATTGTCCATTTGAAGTCTTGTTTGTAAAGGTTTCGTTTTAAAAATTTGCCACGGTATCATCCCCTTTACCAAAAAAAAAAAAAAATGATGAACACAAAAGAACTATTGTAATTAAGTTGAAGAAATTTAATGATTTTTTAATTAATTCTAATTAATTTATAGTTATCCTATATCATTACGTACGATAAGAGGTACAGAAAGATTAAATAAATGCATAAAATAAAATAAATGCTAAGAAGTACAGAAATAATTCTTCTACAATGGCCGAAACTCGAGGCCACATACAATGAGGCCAGACATAGGTCCTTCATGACTTGTAAATTTCATGTTAATAGAAAGGGAGTCATCCTTGAGTTCATTGGTTGAGTTAAATTTCCACAGTTGAATCTCCATCCATCCATCTTCCCTTTGTTTTGGAACCCGAGTGAAATCATGAATATTAGACTGACTTGGGGTTATAAGATAAATAAAAAATTCCGCCTCTTCGTTTTTCTCACAGAGTAAATCTCGTACTCTCACCGGATTGTGCACCCCCTGATATTGTTCTGAAATCTTGAACACAAGGTAACACACGTATTGTGTATCCAATGACAACATTTCACTTCTGAACGTGCAATTGATATAAAATATTTGTTGTGGCAAAAGCTGAATGACCTCTTGAAATCTGCATGTATCATATAT
>BQNB010196727.1:0-11267 GCA_026074375.1 Tanacetum coccineum | reverse complement strand
GTACAAATATTGAGTAATTAAAGCATGTACTTAGTTGTTTTAACAAAACAATGTGTAGTTAACTAGGAGATTGCAAAACAACTAGGATTAGAGTCAGTTTGGTTTATTTTGTGTGACTAGGAGGTATAACTAAGTACTTGTCTAAAAATACACACTCACACTTGACATTTTACACTCTTACAACTGACACTCACTCAAACAATAAACATATATACTCACTTTCTCTTATTTGGGCCATGACACGCAAACAAACACCCTATCAATCCATTCGAACCCAAAATAAACCCTAGGGTATTCATACAAGTCATAATAAGGTTTACGAGCTAAGGTTTGGGTATTAGAATAAGCTTTGAAGCTTTGGTTGGGTTATTTCGATCGTGTGTGCATTTGGGTTGCTTGCCTAGCTCAAAAACAAGCCTTAGGACTCATTGTAAGTTACGTTGAACCTATACAACTCATATGATACTTGTTTTCCTTTGCTAACTAGGCAATGTGTAATGTTATTATATAAATAACATGCTAGCATGAGTCCATGCACTTTAAATGCAAAACATGCGTGTTAGACGCAATGTTATTGTATATATTACTTGTGTGGTGTTGAAATGTTAAGGAACATATACAAAACGATTAAAGGGCAAGCAAAGTCTTAAACATGTGCGTTAGACCCAAATAGAAACACCAACGTAAACATTAACTCACACACACGAATACTTTGTAAATCACACGTAAACTTTCAAAGAAAATATAACGGTGTGGCTTGGGAATGCGTATATGACTTTAACATATGATTGCATGTATTGCACGACCCATATATAAGCTAAATAAAATGTAACGTGATTACAAAGGCACTTATCGAAACATATATGTTACTAAGAAGAGTAACGGGCCACAATGGGCCTTTCACGATCCAAACATGCTACGTTCAGGCCCAACCGGCCCAATGACCCATTAGTGAAGTTTCACGAATTATAAATAAGCTCACAAGAGCTTATCAAGTGCTTAAATGGATCTTAATCTTGTTTGGGATAACGATATGCTTAAGAAACCTTAACGGGCCACAAATAGGCCCATTAAACCCAAACAAGCCCAACAAGCCCAACAGTGGGGCCCACAAGTGGCAATAAGCTCAACGAGCTTATCAGGAGTCCTACGAGCTTATAACAACCAATATAGACCCTTTGTACCTTTTAAAAACCAAATGGATCCTAAATGGGCTCGTTAGCCTATTACTGTGGATTTCTAAGGCCCATAAGCCATAAATAATCTTTTAGGGAGGTTATTGGACCCTAAAGAATTAAGCCAAACCTTTGAAACCCTTATCGGGCTTGTATCGAGCCCAAAAGGTCCAATAACTAGCTTATTTACTTATTGAATAAGCCACACGATAAAAATAGAATAAACAGGCCCAAGTAAGCTTATTGAGATAAGAAAATGAGTTGGATCATGTGGGGAAACCTTAATGGGCCTTTTACAAATCATTCAGTAAAGGTTGTTGGGCTAACGAGCCTAATAAGCCTAAATAAGCTCATCTGAGCTTATTATTAAGCCCAACAGTTTCCTATAACTTAAGTAAGCTTAACAAGTGCTTATGTACTTTTAAAAACTTAATCGGACCTCTAAAACACTTATTGGACCTTAACAGGCCCAATAAGGTTTATTAAGCCAAAATAAGCTCTCTCGAGCTTATTTATAAGCTGGGACAGCTTATATGGCTTAGTGGAGCTTAATGAAACCTAATGTCAGTTGTTAGAACTTAGTTGGAGTTAAAATGCGATTTTTATAAGTTAAGGGATTAAATGTGTCAATTTTGAAACTTGAGGGTTTAAAACTGCCAATTCACTATTTTAGTAAGTTGAGGGACTGTTCTGTCATTCCTGGAACTAAAGGGGGCTGTCAGAACATTTTAAGACCGAAAGGGTAATAACTAAAAAGTTGAAGGACCAAAAGTGTACAAGTGGAAACTTAAGGGTTAAAATATAAATATTATATATATTTCATAAGCCTAGGGGCTGTTGTGTAATTACAAGAAACTTAAGGGTATTTTTTAAACGAAAGTGATTTTTGTAAACACTTAACGGATCGAACGAGTTATATATTTATCATATATCATAACGAGTTAAACCATGACTTGATAAATATGGATATTTATTAATAAACGTTTATACGTATACTAGGACGTGTGAAATCATATACCTTTCCAAGAGCCATCAACAATTTCAAATACATTAAACACGTACACCACCACACAAGTGATAACAGTATATATAAACTAGCAACTTATTGTAGTTTATACATTGAGTCTTTAGCCTAAATTTGTAGACTAAGACTTGACCGTATTTACATAGGTATTTGACGGTGTGATTCATTGCTATACTTGGATATATATTTATCATTCAGAGGACTACCTTCTAAGGTGAGTTCATAGCCCCATGTTTTACAATTATTTAAATGATTTACATCTTTGGGGTGAGAACATGCTTGTTTTACAAATTGGACGCAAGTGTACATTTTATACAATGATTACGTGTTTGCCTAAGTAGCGATAACCCACTGAGCCCTGTATCATGAACTGTCAATTACTGGATTGTGAGCGCGAATGTTATAAATAGATCTATTTGGGATTGACAATCCCCGTTCGGGTGATTAGCTATCACCGGGAACGAACGTATACCATGTCGGATTTGGGATGTTGCGGGTTAGAACATCATTCACGGGCATTCATTAGCAATATATTGCATTCATACATGTCGAGCTTCAGTGTCATGAGCTTAGGAAAACGTAATTACTTTTTATGATGTTTGCATTTGTTGCTTAATCATACACTTGGAAATCTTGCGGTCCTACTATTGATTTACATAAACCTATGAATTCACCAACTTTATGTTGATATTTTAAGCATGTTTTCTCAGGTCAATAAGGCATGGGGTGCTCAGATACATTGGGGGTCACTCTTTGGAAAGAGTCAGTACTAAAGATTCAGGCGTATTACATTTTGGGAACATTTGTTATAAACTGAAATCTTTACTTATATTGTTGAACAATTTGAAATGAACAAGCATTTTGTTAATCTAATGTATCTTTTTAAAAACGACACGTTAGTGGTCGTTCTCATATCTCGTGCTATTGATCTATGAAATAACGCCCTCGAATATTCAACATTCCGCTGCTACCCAGATTTGGGGGTGTTACAAGAGACTTATAGTAATATACGTAATATAATTTATATATGCGTATATTAATCATGTAAGCACTTAGTAACTACTAATGCTAAAACAGTGTGTTTCATGTAAGCATATATGCGCTAGATGCAAAAAAGTAATGTATGTATGTCCCTTGCAAATCTTATTTGTGAAAACAGTGTTTGAAAATGGTTATAATCCAGACAAAAACTTTTGACCTGGTTCTCTATAACCTTGGCTCTGATACCAATCTGTAACACCTCCAAATCTGGGTTGCAGCGGAATGTTGAATATCCGAGGGCGTTACTTCATAGATCAACAGCACAAGATAGGAGAACGACCACTAACGTGTCGTTTTAAAAGATACATCGTAATTACATGATACTGAAGCTCGACATGTATGAATGCAAATAGATTGCCAATAATTGCCCGTGAATGATGTTTTAACCCGTAACATCCGAAATCCGACATGGTATACGTTCGTTCCCGGTGATAGCTAATCACCCGAACATGGATTGTCAATAAAAAATAGATCTATTTATAACATTCGCGCTCATAATCCAGATGCTTAAAACGACCAACATAAAAGTTTTTTTTTTTTTTTTGGGTGAATTCATAAGTTTATGTAAATCAATATGAGGACCGCAAGATTTACAAGTGTATGATTAAGCAACAGATGCAAACATCATAAAAAGTAATTACGTTTTCCTAAGCTCATGACACTAGAAGCACGAAATGTAATGAAATGGCTAAAATTGCCAATAAATGCCCGTGAATGATGTTCTAACCCGCAACATCCCAATCCGACATGGTATACGTTTGTTGTCTGGCAACCCGGCACAGTGAGCCCTACTCACCCAAACGGGGATGTCAATCCCAAATAGATCTATTTATAACATTCGTGCTCACAACCTAGTTATTGACAGTTCATGATAAAGGGCTCAGTAGGTTATCGCTACTTAGGTAAACACGTAATCATTGTATAAAATGTACACTTGCGTCCAATTTGTAAAACAAAGCATGTTCTCACCCCAAAGATGTAAATCATTTAAATAATTGTAAAACATGAGGCTATGAACTCACCTTAGTAAATAGTCCTCTGGAAATGATAATATATCCAAGTATGAATCACACCGTCAAATACAAATAGTCCTCTGAAAATGATAGTATATATCCAAGTATGAATCACCGTCAAATACCTAAGTAAATACGACCAGTCTTAGTCTACTACAATAAATTGCTAGTTGATATATATACTGTTATCACTTGTGTGGTGGTGCACATGTTTATCATATTTGAAATTGTTTGATGGCTCTTGGGAAGGTATACAATGTCACACGTTCTTGTATACATATATAAGTTATTAATAAATATTCGTATTTATTAAATGGTAGGTTAACTTGTATATTACCCGAATATAATTCGTCTGATATGTTAAATGTTTATGAAGTCACTTTTGTTTATAAAATACCTTTAGGTTTTCTATAATTACAAAACAGCCCCTCTAGTTTATGAAAATGTAACATTTACACTTTAGACCCTTTAAGTTTTCACTTGTACGTAATTAGTCCTCCAACTTTACAAGGTTTGCACTTTAAGTCCTTATATGCTTCTAATAGTCCCTAAAGTTTCAGAATGACAAAAACAGTCCCTTAAGTTATCAAAAAAGTGAGTTAATAGTTTCACACCCTTAAGTTTCAAAGTTGACATATTTAGTCCCTTAACTTGTAAAAATCACATTTTAAGCCCGTTTGAGTTCTAACAAGTGGCAATGATACTTTGAAATAAGTCATAGAAGCTGAAACTCCTTATAAATAAGCTCAGATAAGCTTAATTGTGCTTAATGGGCTTATTGGGTCCGTTAAGGCCCATTAAGCTTATTAATGGTCCAATTTAGTTTTCTAGGGTACAAAAGTACATTGTTAAGCTTATTTAAGTTATTCTTATCAGTTTAGCTTATTAATAAACTCGGATGAGCTTATTTAGGCTTATTGGACTCGTTGGCCCAACAACCTTTACCGAAAGTTAATAAAATGGTCCATTAGGGTTACCTTATTGACTTTAACTTATTTTTCCATACCTATAAAGCTTATTATAGAGCTTATAAGCTGTTCCATACATGGGGCTTATTCCTTTAGCAATTAAGCTTGAAAATGGGCTCATTGGACTCGTTATGAGCCCAACAATAGTTTTAAAGGTTTGGGCTTAATTCTTTATGGTCCAATAGCTTATCTAGGCTTATCATAATCCTTATAAGCTGCTTAACCTCACAAATAAGCTATCAAAGCTTATTTGTAGCTTATGGGCTTTAGTAGTTACGGTAATGGGCTAACGAGCCCATTTAGGAACTGTTTGGTTTTTAAAAAGGTGTAAGGGTCTATATTGGTAAAAATGAGTTTGTGGGATTCTTAATAAGCTCGTAAAGCTTATAAATAAGCAGTGGCTCATCGAGTTGGCTTATTGGGCCCGTTAGGCTTTGAACGCGGCTATTGGGCTAGAAAAGGTCCAATAGAAGTTGCACTTAAGCATGTATGGTATACAAATTCACTCGGTTTTCTAGTTTCATCAATAAGCTCGAATAAGCTTATTATTTAGCCGTAGCTTTCCATTCTTGGGCTCGTTAGGCCGGTTGGGCCCAAGCCGTGTACATGTTTGGTTTATAAGGCTCAACATTTCCCTAGCAATTTACATAAGTATTCGAAAGGCCCTAGTGATAACAATATCGTGTATTTACCTTATTTTTACATCGCACCTTACATGCAAACGTTTGATAAGGTCGCATACGTATCCCCAAGCCATCGTATATGGTTCACAACAAATGCTTACATGTGGTTTCCTTATAACAAACAGTTTTCAAAGTTTTGCTTGTTACTAGGTCACATTACATGTGTTTTATGTATTTTAAATCACTACACAAGTTGTTATACACAATAGCATTGTGTATAACATGTTTATTTTGCAATTAACGTGCGTTTTCTTTAGCTATCCCATTATTTTTGTATTCAAACGCGACATGAAAAACTAGTTAGCAAAGTAACATGCATAGTATAGGTATAATACAAGTAAGGTACGAGTTACATGGGTTCAAAGTGACTTACAAATGGTCCTAGTGTTTTGTTTTTCGAGTGTATATGAGAAATAACGCTACCCTCGTATGATACACGAACTAAACTAACAAACCAAGCTTCAAAGCTTAGTGTAACCCAACCCTAGCTCGTATATTTCCTTATGCACTCGTTATGAAACCCTTTGTCGTGTTTGTTGATTTGAATGGAGTGAACGTGTGTTGTTTGGTTGCGGTTTGAGACCCGAAGCAAGGGAGTGTGCATGCGTTTAAGTGTTTGTGTTTGCAAGAGTGTGAAATGGTGAGATATGAGTGTGTATTTATAGGCATAAACCTAGTTACACTTCCTAGTAACATTAACTAGACCAAAACTGATCCAAGTCTTATTAGCATAGCGGTTTCTAGTTCATTAGACATGGTTTTGGTTAAACCACTAAGTATATGTTTTAATTACCTCTAAGATGTACGAGATTTGCTTAGATTGTGGAAATCATATGGTTTAGGTGTGTGTACATGTATCTAGCCACGGCTACCAAGGAGGACAAGGAACAAATGGTTATTAACCAATGGCAATTTAGCTAATTAGTGACCATAAGTACCTATCTTAATTAAACATAAGATGTACATGTACCTTTAAGAGATACTAGAAAGATTTTTGGTGATTTGTATATTGTGTAGCTTGTAGCCGTGGTATCCAAGGGTAAAGGGCAAGAAATGGTTGTTATCCAATGTATAATGTAGCTTAACTAAGAACATTATGGACTAATATTAATTAAAGGAGAGTTGTACAAGTACTTAGCAATATCTTGGAAGATTTCTAGTTGTTTTGGGTGCCTATATTCGGCTATAGTGGGTTTTACACAAGAACTTATTTAATTTTTGTGTTTAAGGTTTCAAAGTGGGTATTGGTTTGAGTCTAGGTAAGTCTAGGTATTTCCGGGGTGTGTCCAAATATATTTTATTATGAAACGTAAACCTTTTACGTGACCGATAAAAATAAAATACTAAAAGTTAATAATTATCTTCTTAATAATTATTTATTACTTGGTTGATGTAAACCTTAATTTATCTTAAAGTTAATTTAAAAGTAACCGTGTATCGGAGCAAAATAAATAGTGACAAATAATAGATGTCGTAAAATGACCTGAAATTGAGAAATGTTACATAAAGACCTTTTAGTAGACCCAAAAATGATGTCATCTACATACACCTGCACTAACAGGATATCACATTTGTCCTTCTTGATAAACAAAGTCTTGTCTATAGTCCCTCTTATAAATCCATTTCTAATAAATAGGTAGATAAGGTCTCATACCAGGCTCTAGGAGCTTGATGTAAATCATATAAAGCCTTTTCTACCTTGTAAATTTTGTTAGGAAACTCTAGATCTTCAAACCCTGGAGGTTGGCAAACATAAATTTGTTCTTTAATTGTGCCATACAAAAATGCACTCTTCACATCCATCTGATAAACAATGAAGTTCATAAATGAGGCATAGGCTAAGAAAAGTCTAATTGCTTTAATCCTAGCAACTGGAGCAAAAACTTCATCATAATCTATACCCTCCTCTTGAGTGTAACCCTATGCTACCAGCCTTTCCTTGTTTCTAACCACAATACCTCTATCATCTTTCTTGTTTCTGTACACCCATTTAGTACCAATGGTCCTCTTGCCATATGGTAAATCAAACAAAGTCCAAACCTTCTGTAATTTAAACTGTAGAAGCTCATCATGTATTGCTTCTATCCAGCTTGGATCTGTCAAAGCTTGGATTACCTTTTTGGGTTCTACTTGTGATAGAAAACAAGCAAACAGACAATTCTGAAAATCTTTATGGTTGATTCTCTGTTGTACTGAACTAAACATACCATGTTCAGTCACATTCTTTTTCATCCTTATGGTTTGAGGTGCTGAATGTATATCTCCAGTAATTTGTTCAAGTGGATGATCCTTGTGAACTCTTGTAGTTGGAATAGGACTGGCAGGCACCGTTGTAGCCAAATTGTTCATGTCAGCCTCTGCACCAACTTCTTCATCATCATCAGATTAGATAATCTCTTCCAAATTAGGCATATTTGGATCATCAATACATCCATAGACTATATTATCATCAATAGCATTATTTTCTATGTCAGCAACACTAAAAGTTGGACTAACAGTATTAATGTTGTTAGTGCCATTAACATTTGCATCCTGCTCTTGATTAACTCTTGGCTCCTCTGTATTCGGCACCTTACTATCTTTATTCTCTGGATGTTTAGAATCTATCTTTTCCTCCTCCCCTGATGGTTTGAATCCATCATTAGGAGAATCCTTTGAACTTTTAGAGAGTGATGGATTAGATGTCAACAATGGTAGCAGTATATACTCTTGATCAGGTACTATCTTTTTCCTAGGAGCTTGGTGTAAACCATACAGAGCTTTCACAACTTTGTAGACCTTCTTAGGGAACTTAGGATCTACAAAACCTAGAGGTTGAGACACATACACTTCCTCATCAATTGTGCCATATAAGAAGGCACTCTTCACATCCATCTGATAAACTATGAATCCTATATAAGAAGCAAAGGACAAAAAGATCCTGATGACTTCAATCCTAGCCACAGAAGCAAAAACCTCATCATAGTCTATCCCTTCCTCTTGTCTATATCCTTAGGCAACCAACCTTGCCTTATTTCTTACTACAACACCTCTTTCATCCTTCTTATTCTTGTAAACCCATTTTGTCCTAATTTCCCTCTTTCCAAAAGGCAAATCAACCAGAATCCAAACTTTTTGAATCTTGAATTGCAGCAGCTCTTCCTGCATAACTTTCATCTTCAAGAGCTTGAGATATCTTCTTGGGTTCAATCCTGTTTTCCAGATCTCATCCCATTGTCTTTTGCTCTATATCCATTGTTCCTTGCATCTCTTCTTTTGCTTTCTTGATTTCCTTTTGATCTGCACTCTCTAGCAAAGTGCCCTGTGTTATGGCAATTGAAGCACTCAACCTTGGTTTTGTCAAAGCCAACTGGTTCCTTGGCATCAAACCTTAGCCTTCTACATGTCTTCTTGTAAAACTTCTTCAATCTCATTGAAATCATGGCTACTTTCCATTTCAAGTCCATTTCTTCTAAATCAAACTCATTAAGCTGCTCCAGATCCTCATGATCCAAATGTGGACCACTAGATTGATTAGCAAAGAAAGATTACATGAGTTCATCAGTGTATGATGAAGAGTTTTCCCTTTGTGAGTTGTAGCCAGAAGAAGTAGAAACACCATAAGCAGTACTAACATCATTAGTACTGCTAGTTCTTTTAGAAGAAACAAAGGCGACATTATGTGCACTAGAAGATGATCTAGTAGAGCCTTTAACATCAGACTCAAAGACTCTAAGATTGTTATAGAGATCATCAAAACTAAGACTGTCTACTCCTGGCTTGGTCCTCATGACTAAGGACACTTGGGACCAGGAAGAAGGTAAAGACCTAAGGAAATTTTGATTGGCATCTTCAGTGGAGACACCAGGACCATGAATCTCAAGTTGACTTAGAAGACCCTGAAACTTGTCATAACCTTTGTGCAGTCCTTCTGAGTTGGATACAAAAAAGCCTTCAAACTGTTACTTTAAAATGTATTTCTGCATCTTCTTTGATTCATCATTACCACCAAATCTGGATTTGATAGCATCCCACATATCTTTAGCATTAGTCATCTTGTGAAATTTTTCTAAATGGTCTTCTGGTAAAGCCATAAGCAAGGTGGTCCTTGCTTTTCTTTCTCTTTCTCTGGCTAAAATTTCTTCAACAGTTTTAGGAGGCAGAACCTTTATTACTCCATTTGTATCTATTGAGACACTTACAGAACCATTTCCCTTTTTTATGACTTCCCATATAGGATAGTCAGTATGGCCCAAGTAATGTTCCATTTTCTTGGCCCAAATGTCATACTCACCTTTCTTCAGAATAGGGAGTTTAATGGTTGACACAGTGTGAGGGACTTGTTGTGTTGGTGTTTATAGTGGTGGTGGTGGTGGATTTTCATCATCTGATCCTGCCATTGAATAGATCAGAAAGGTAAAGGTTTATAACTGATGTGTTTTGGTTCTTCTTATTCAAAGTTTCTCAACAAGCTCTGATACCACTTGTTAATCCCAGTCTGAATAGATCTTTCTTTCTTGTTAAGGGTGGTAGCCAATCTGGATAGATCCAAACTAACTACAAGAGAAATAATAACAATTAACATTATAAGTTATGCAGAAACTAACTTATACTGCTAAGAAGAACAATGAATAAAACAGAACTTTGATTACTATTAGTCTGCTAGGTTACAGATCACTAACTATGACTATTTGTGAAACTTGTATATGAAACTTATATTTCTAACTAATGTCGTATGATTCCTTTTATACACCAAGGAAAACCCTAATGAGCTTACAAAATGTGTGAAGAGATAATGCATATCTATTCCTATAATAACTCATGCATATCTCCTAACAGTACTAACTAGCAGTACTAACTTACTACTAACAACACTAACTACACTGGCAGTACTAACAATGTACTAGCAGTACTAACTATTTATAACTAACAGTACTAACCACTTAGTCTATTTTCTTGAATCTTTAGCATTCTTCATTAGCAGTACTAATTAGAACTAGTAGTAATAACTTGTATAAGTAGCAGCACTAAGTTGTAGAAACTTCTGAAACCCAACATAAAAAGTGGCTGATATCACCACTTATGTAAGAGTATGTAAAGAGCGGGATGTAAGGGAATTTGACCATTATGGGAATGTCATCTTAGGTTGTCATTGTCATTTCTATGATCGAGGCTCTGTCTATATATTCGAGTCTTTGTCATGGAACGGTCTGGGAAAAGTTACTAGCAACCGTACCTTATTTGTTGGCTTAATCTATTTGTTTTGTGAATTTTATTTAACAACCATTTTACTTCCCTTTCCTGATAATTAACCTTAGGATCCACTCGAATGAGGATGTGTTCGAGCGTGTGTGTCTATCCCGTGGATTCGGGTGTGTATGCAT
>BQNB010196726.1:0-11267 GCA_026074375.1 Tanacetum coccineum | reverse complement strand
GTTATGAACCGTCAAGTGACCTTCTCGTATACTATTTTGATATCACCTCTTGAGCTATTTTACGCTATTTTACAAAATGTCTTGTGTCGCTATATAAACTATCTTGTCTTTGTTTTTTTTACGAACTGTTTCGCTATCTTATAAACCATATTGTGTATACCATGTAACTTTGAGAAACATAACACTAGTTTTGACGAAATGAACATTGCATCGTTAGTCCTTAACTATACATAGCGTGAGTCGTGACGGTCATGTGTATTCGTATTCATATTCATAAGCATTATAACTAAGTAGATTTTTCTCAAACCTTAGCATATAGAAACACCATACCCTTAGCTGAGAGACCGAGTTCTACTCCTTGTAGTCATGATAATTATGGAATGCCAGAATTTAGAACGTAACGGACTTATCATTCTAATTGGATTATAACCAAAAGAACTAGGAGATTCCCTTCAATTGACTTACCTAATAGTGAGTTAGAATAACGTAAATTATGAGATCCACGTACCAACAAAACTTCTGATGGGCCTGAAGTTAAAGAAAAGGACGTAATTATTGCAAGTGCATGGAACCTAGTTGATAGAAGCCTCACCTCCGCTGAGTTTAACTCTTTAAGTGGCATTGTCCCATCTACCGTAGACACTAAGTACTCTGTTGAGTTAGCCGACGAAAAGAATCTAGAAGTTGATACTATCGTTTGAGATTGTATACAAAGTTTTCTGAATCATCTATTCAAAATAGACTTAATGCCCGTAGGACTTGGTAGTTCGACGTTATCATCGGTATAGATTGGTTGACAAAGTACCACGCCATGAGAAATTGTGATTAAAGATCGTTCGTATCCCCTTAGGTAATGAAACCTTAACGATTCGAAGCAATAGGAGTAATGGGTATGCACCGATAGTTGCTAGTAAGAAGAGTTGTTTGATAGGATTGGTACGTTAGAGCGGGATAACTTGAGACTCGGAGGCATGTTATGTGTTGAGAGAAAGATAGTTGACCGTCTTCGGCGTAGTATGTCTTATACTCAAAAGGATTTGTAAGACCGAGTTCCTCACCTTGAGGAGCTCTGATGTTGTTCGTCAAAAAGAAGGATGGATAATTTAGGATGTACACTGACAACCGAGAATTGAACAAGCTAATTGTGAAGAACCGTTACCTGTTACCTAGTATAGATGATCTTTTCGATCAACTACAAGGAATTAGTGTTTATTCGAAAATTGACGTAGGGACTAGTGACCACTAATTAGAGTTTGAGAAAAGGATATTCTAAGACCGCATTTAGGACCCGTTATGAACAATTCAAGTTTCGGGTCATGCCATTTGGTTTGATCAACACACTAGAGGCATTCATGGATCTCATGAATCGGGTGTACAAACCATACTTGGATAAGTTCGTGATAGTATTCATCGATGATATCTCTATTTGCTCAAGCAGAAATAAGGAGTACGAGGAACGCCTTAGGCTTATCTTGGGATTGCTTAAGAATAAGGAATTGTACGTCAAATTCCCTAAGTGCGAATTCTGACTCCTGAAAGTGCAATTTCTTGGCCACGTTGTTGATAGTCAAGGCATTCACGTCGATACCGCCAAGATTGAGTCAATCAAGGATTAGACAACGTCTACGACTCCAACGAAGATACGAAAATTCTTAGGTCTTTCCGGTTATTACCGACGATTTATCAAAAGTTTCTCTAGGATATGGAAACCTCTAACCAAACTGACTCAGAAAAATGTGAAATACGAATGAGAAGAACTACACGACACACGACCTAGAATTAGGAGCAATAGCGTTTACTCTCAAGATTTAGGAACACTACCCATATGGCATGAAGCGCACCACGTTTACAAACCATCAGAGATTACAGCACATTCTAGATCAAAAGGAATTGAACATGAGACCACATAGATTGTTAAGATTGCTCAGTGATTTCGATTATAAGATTTGGTATCACCCTAGAAAATCAAACATTATAGTTGATGCTTTAAGCCGAAATGAACGAGCTAAGCCGGGTGAGAGTCTTAGTAATGACCATTAATTCAAACCTACTGCCACAGATTCACAAGGCACAAGTAGAATCTCCCAAGACAAAGAATGTTAAGGATGAGAACCTTCATGGTATGGACAAGGAATTAAGACTGGTCTTGATTGAACTCCTTGCACTAGGAGCAGGAGTTGGTTACCACGCTCTAAAGACTTAATAGAACTGATCAGGAATAAGCCACACAAATCTGACTATTTCATCCACCAAGGATCGGATAAGATATATCATAATATTAAGCGGATGTACCGATGGCCCGAACATAGAAGCAGGCATCGCCACCAGAAATACCCCATTGGAAATGGGAAAACATAGCCATGGATTTTATCACAAGGCTACCAAGAACAACAAGCAGTTATGACACGATTTGGGTAATCATTATAACACCTCGTGTTTTAGGGTCATTTACAACGTCAATATATTCACTATTTATTTTTAGTATTGTACGCATTTGCTTTTAAATCGTTATCGTTAAGTTAAATCGCGTAAGCTAAAAATTATCGTTCAATGTAAACGGGCATCAAACAATTAAATGTTTACATCAAGCAAGTGTTAAGTAATTATTTTGAGGATAATTATTAACTTTGTTCATTTTATTTTTATTGGTTAGTACCTAGCTGACGAGACTCTTGCTATACCGTTGGATGAAATCCAAATCGACGAAAAACCCCACTTCATTGAAGAACTTGTCGAGATCATGGACCGCGAAGTCAAGCGTCAGAAGCAGAGTCGTATTCCGATTTTCAATGTACGTTGGAACTCTAAGAGAGGTCCTGAGTTTACGTGGGAGCGTGAAGACCAAATGCAGAAAAAGTACAGCATCTTTTTGCTAATCTTGAACCTTCGTCGAAGCTACGTCTTAAGCTTTGAGGACAAAGCTCTTTAACGGGGAAAGGATGTGACACCCCGTAAATTTCAGATTAATATTTTACGCGTAAACGTGGAAGCTTGTCCCGTTATATTAGTGAATTCGCCGCCTCCTCACCACCCGCGGAGTACAACAAACCTATTTTTTTTTTTTGTCGTCGGTGGTCAGAGACAGCGTTTTTAGGTTTTTAATTGTTATTAAAAATTTTATAATTGTTTCGTGGAAGTCCGTTAGTCATTTTTCGTTGTTTAACGTAATCAGGTTTAGTATATTATTGCACTGTTATTGCATGGATTCACTTGGTAATTAATTCATATGCGTGCACTACCACTCCTAGAATGTTGGAAACCAATTGGTCCCCCCATTTGGATTTGTTTTCAACTAAATATGCACACACTCTAGCATGGGATTCCATTTTTGAAATTGTGATACAAGTTAACATGATTCCTACAAAGTGGCACTTGTACAAGTCTTTTCTAGTTCCCTCGTTGGTGGATACATTTTGGTCCCCTTCTGTAACACCACCCACAAAATTATGTCGCTGCGGAAATGTGTCTGGGGCGTTACTTCATATTTCAGAGCGATAGATTACTCGAGAACGAACCGCATTTCGTGTCGTATTTAAAACAGTAATCTCGTTGATTTTCCTTGAATATTGATAATAACATTTGTCCCAATAATTGCATCACAATGAAAAGCTTTGAAAACATACCAAGAGATTTGCTTCATTTGGTAAATAAGTAGTTAATCCAAGAGAGGAGATCTTGTCAATATTAGCCTATTGTGCACATCAAATATTCAAGCATCTAATTCACCTGTGAAAAACATGCTTAAAAAGTGTCTACATTAAAGTTGGTGAGTTCATAGATTTGTTTAAGTATAAAATGTTGTAACCAAGGTTCTGTAATGGGTGTATGGACTTTGAATTCTTAGTTGTCCTTCCAAAAATGTATGTACGGGTTTTTAGAATTCAAAATATGGTTGTAAAGTATGAATGACCATTTTCAATCCTCAAATAGTCTACAAAAGTGTATGTATGAAGTTGTAAAGCATGTGTTCAAAGCCATGTATGTAAAATTTTATATATATATTTATTTATATATATATATATATATATATATATATATATATATATATATATTATATATATCACCAAAATGTTTCAAGTATGAATTGCCACTTTATTCAAGGCACAGTAAATATCCATATGAGTATAAAACAATGATTACAATTACTCTAAGTTCATGATAATTGCGGACGTAGACTTGTAAGTATGCACTTTATTCAGGGAAAGTAAGAGTTTACCATAGGTAGGTGCTTCCTTCAAGAACACCGGGAAGTATTAAACGGAATTATGTTCCATCGTGGGTGTTCCTCCAAGAAACAACCCGGGCATTAATGAAATTATTATGTAACAAGCATAGGTGTCCCCTCCAAGGAACCACCCCCCCCCGGGCATTTCTGAAAAGAGTATGTTGTATGTGATTGGTTGGCCCCCGTAGGCGCCAATCCAAATTAGATCTAATCTTATAACATTCGACGATTACCCTCCGAGTAATATCAGTTCATGCAACTTAAGCTAATCTATAATCATAAAAAG
This sequence comes from Tanacetum coccineum, assembly GCA_026074375.1. Lineage (NCBI taxonomy): Eukaryota > Viridiplantae > Streptophyta > Magnoliopsida > Asterales > Asteraceae > Tanacetum > Tanacetum coccineum. The sequence goes on along the minus strand of BQNB010196726.1, from coordinate 6,756 downwards.
TTAGTATGTGTTTTCGTTCAATAATTAACCATTGAGGTAATTGTATCTCCTCGCGAGATATATAAATGAGTTTGTAAAACCAACAGGTAATCAAAACATGTAAATGCACTTTGTAATCAAGCATGTTCTTCAACCCCAAATATATATGTAAAACATGTTATAAGTGGGGGCTATAAAATCACACTCGTGTGAAGAACGATTGGCGATATGATCTTAATATGCATAACTTAAACGGACAGAGAAGCGGCTCGGATCAAGAAGTTGCAGACTAATCTTTAACTGCTATGGTCCCACTAGACGTAGATAATGTATTGGGTTTTCCCGATGTATGGTTTTCGTCACATCTCGACACGTTGATAAAAGATTCAAGATTTTCAAAATTGTAACAGCACTCTGGGGGTTGGTTAAACATAATAAATTTAAAAGGGAACGAAAGTATGTTAACATATCCGTATTTATTAAAATATTGTAATATTAAACCACTTATAATCTACTCATTAACGTGAATTATATACCAAATATAAACAATCCAAGTTTAATGTGAAGTATATATTATTTTCATGTATTATATAAGGAACGTGAGAAAATAATTTAAACAAGATATTTTGACACCAATTTAATTAATAAAAAGTCCTTGCATAAAAGTATACCCACAGTCTTTAAAGTTTAATAGTTTAAACAAACAGATGTTTGTAAAGCTTTTTCAACAATTTTGATGTTATCTTCAGCGGACAATTATAAAATTTTAAAATTAATATTTATAAATTTTTATTTCGTTTCTCATACGGGTGTGTCTAATTTAGTATTATCATTGTAAAATTTAGTTTTGTTCGTTTTTCCGGTTTATTTGTATAAATACAAATTTTATATCTTTAAAATATAACTTTAGTCTCTTTTATCGGTTTCTAAATTATAGAAGAGCTTTAGTACAACATTACTTAAATATACAATTTTTTTTTACATTTTGCCTTGACATTTCAGTTTATATATCGTTTCCATATTTAATAATACACTAATGTTTCTCTTTTTCCAATTTTCCAACAAAACTCGCGCTGTTGCAATTATCTACGTGTTTTAAATATATATTTTATATATATTATAACTAATACAAGTTATCTATTTATCATATTTATTTAACCATTAACCACCATTTTAATTCCGATTTATAATTTATAAAGTCTCGTGTTATATTTATCAGTCAAGTGTATAAACCAAACGAACCCTTGTTGTTTCACTAAACCAAACGCTCATTATTTCGATTTCTGCTGTCCCAAAAGCACCCGTACTAGAATTGTTGTTAATCAACCCCTATTGGCAGATTTCCAAACCAAACGCACCTTATTGTGTGCCATTAAATCGACTATCCAAAGCTAACTCTATGGTGTTTCCACTAAACCAAACGTACCCTGTCGTATTTATACAGCCAAACGCACACTTTGGTGTTGGCTGTTACAACCAAACGCACCCCTACCATTGTTAAAACCCATATACAAACATCCCCTTACGTTTTCTATTGAGCCAAACGCACCCTATGTGGGTGGCTGCCCCGAAACCCAACGCACCCTTGCTGCGTTTTATCAAACCAAACACACCTAATTGATTCTTATCAACGCACATCTTGCTGCTTGGAATAAACCAACGCACCCTTGTTCTCGATATAACCATAAGCACCTAGTCTTGTGTATATCAAAACGCACCCTATTTTGTTTTTAAAATAAAATAAAAAAAATACGCACACGCGTCCTGGTGGTATAAACCATAAACAAAACGAATCCTGTGGACTGTGGGATAACAACCCTAAACGAAAAAGCAACCCCTTGGTGTTGGTGACTGCACCAAACGCCCTTGTCGGGGTTGGAGTAACCCTAAACGCACCCGTGACGCGGTTATAAAAACCGAACGCAGCCTAGCTGCTGAACCATCGAAAACAAACACCCTCTTTGGGTTAACGACAGCACCGAACGCTCCCTTATGGAGAGAGCGACGAGGAGATGGAGATGGTGGTGGTGCGTGGTTGGCGTCGGTGGTGATATGATGGGGTGGTGACAGCGCGTGGAGGCGCGTGTTGTCGGGGATCAAATAGATCGGGTGATGAGGAACCTTTTTTTTACTCGGCCGGAAAACTCGCCGGAAAAGTTTTCCGGCGGCGGTTGGGTGGTGGCAGGCGGCGGCTGGCCGGAAAAAAGGTGGGAAGGTTAATTGGGAGAGAAGGAGAGTGTTTTATAGTGTGTGTGTTTTTATTTTTGTCAAATGAATTAATTATTAAAATACTTTTAATATATATAATTAATAAAGTTATTAAATTAAATTTGAACAAGTGTTATATTTACTTGAGGGACTAAAGGTGTAACTTGTTGAGAAACTTTTATAAAATATTGGTTCGGGACTCATTTGGACTAGTTAACGGTCGATTCGAGTCAGGAATACGTGGCATTGTTTTCAGATATCTCACTTTTCCCAATAAAAATGAGTATCTACTTGATAATTTTTCGTAAACATTTTTTATATAATTTATTTATACACGTTATTTTTTATTTTTTTATATTACTGATTACTACTTTTGTCGAAAATATTAAAAATGAAAATTTATCCACGAATATTGAGTTATCAACTATAGATAATGATAAATGTTAAAGGATTTTATTTAATATTTTTATTAAATAAATAGTGATAATTAAAAATAAATTTAATTACTTTTGTGTCGGTACGCGTTGTGTGCGCTGATCAAAATTTTGCGATGCTGTTTTAGGCCTTTTCTGCTGGTTTCAAGTTGGGCTAAAACTAAAAAGTTGTAGGTAGGTCGTTTTACATCATAATGTTTTTGAGTCGAGTTGTGAAAAGTGAATTTTAGTGGTTACGTTTTTGGTTTACGTCGCTTAGAAATAACACTATATTCTTTTTTTTTTAAATTGTGCAAGTTAAAATAACTTTTGCACATGAGCGATGCATACAATTAGATTATGGGTTTATTATTTAAAATATGTTCCAGAAAATTTTACGGTTCGCGGGTAATTGCTTTTATGTGACAATAAAAGACTAAAAGTCAAAAAGTTAAGTCAGACCCTAAAAGTCAAAGGGTAAAATCGTCATTCAAAGTTTCAAAAATTCTTGGATGTTACAGTACCTACACCTTAAAGAAATTCTAGTCCGGATTAAAATTTGTGTTAACCGCTTAGGGTGACTAAGGAAAAAGAATTAAGATTTACTAAACAAGTTAAACATTACGCTGATAAACTTTATTACAGCAATATCGGATGCTTTCTTTTTTTTTGACACTTATTAATATACATAAATTTTAGGCTAGGTTGACCAGGATATTCTAATCAAAATAGAATAGGTATATTAGGGAAAAGTCATAAAGATTTATGGTTGGTAATAAACGCTTTATGAAGAAAACATCTTAATAGTGAAAAATCTAAGGAGAAAGTGTAGTCGCGTGGTATGTCTATATAAAGTTATAAATGTCTTAAGGCAGAGTCTCGTTTCTGCTATCTGTAATGTTCGATGATTTATAACGGATGAGGCTAAAGGATGTAAGTGACCAACTTACTTGGCAGTACTAAATAGTATCATGACTTAAATTGGTATACTATTTGTCTGCAATGAGTAATTCAACTGAATACTATATCGACATATGCTTATCTTGTTTTGAGGCTCGGTTTCTTCACCATAGTTGATAAAGTTGTTGTATACATTGGGACCACTCCAAGACACCTACAACTGCAACCCCTAAACGACAACTAAAACTATAACAAACGGTGATGGGATGTTGTACTCAGTCTGTTAGATCCAAAGACAATTCACGATTGCAAGGATTTGCATTAGCAACAGTAATAACTTAAGAATGAGATCACGTAGCTCAAGTGAGGCCTTGAGATTTTCGCTGAGTGGTATGACACCATTGTGTTTCTAAATCCTATTGTCGAATTCTGGTGGTTATCGTGTTCGAGTTCATACTCGTGTCACATTGGATATCATTAAGCCCACTCATTTATTATTTCTTATTTACATAAAGAAGCGTCCAAATTTTTTGTTAGTAAGTTATGAATAAAATTTTGGTTCGGTGATGGACAAATCTTAGTTTATCTAATGAAGAGGCGTCCCAATTCCTTTCTAATAAAGAGATTATAAATCTTCATACTTAATAATTTCCCGAGGTAATACGCGTACTTCACATATCATTCAAGGTGGTGGATAAACATGACGGATGAATGTGCTTATAATGAGTATGGGACGAGTGTTTAAAACTCGTCTTCGAAGACAGGGAGTAAAACTACCCAAGAATATCGACCTAGTGTTCAAGATAGTTAATTAGTACTCGGTTAGAATAAATAAGGTAAAGGTCTCTATGAACGAGTTAACATAGCGATTATCATATTAATCTTCCTATTACAAGTCCCGCCCATACAAGACTTGTAATACTCGGATTCATACATAATCCCATGTGAAACAGAACGGTGCGGTGTTGTTAACCATAGCAATTATTCATATCATTCCTGCACTCATTACAAGTCACGCCCATACAAGACTTGGTAATACTATAGATTTATAATATTTCCATGTAAAATAAAATTCTTGGACTGGTCTCCGTGTAATAAGATATTGTATTAAGTTATGAAGAAAAATAATATTTCTTAGTGTCCATTGTGTAACTTACAATGTCGAGATCGAAATGAGACTACATTGCCAATAAACAATGGTCTGACGTAGTGATTCGAGCCATTGTGCAAGCCACAAAGTGGTCTTAAAATATTCTGGTAGTTATGTATTTAACTCTTATATAAATAAGCGTACGATTTAGACGGAAAGGAATGCAAGCATATAATATTTTATATTATATGTATGTCACGTAAGCACTATACATGCTGAACGTAATGTAAGCACATATTGAAAGTAGCGTGTATGCAACTTTGAAAATGTTGATGTGATGCAATGTTTGTGAAACGATTTATAGTATGGTAAAATATGCAACCTAGTTCTATTAACCAGTGCTTGATACACAATCTGTTAACACGCCCCAAATTTTTTTATATGTCGCAGCGTACATGTGTCTGGTGGGAGTTACTTCATAATACTCAGCGCTTAGATACCATGAGAACGACCTCTAAGTGGTCGTTTGAAACAGTAATTCTCGTTGTGTCCTTGAATTTGATATAAACATTTGTCCCATAATTGCATCACAATGAAAAGATTTGAATAACTATCCAAACGAGATTTGATCATTTTGTGAATTAAGTAGTAATCTATGAATGAGATATTGTCAAATTTAGGACTCCAGTGCACATCATCATAATCAAGCAATCTAATTCAGCTGAGACAAACATGCTTAAAAAAGTGTCAACATAAAGTTGGTGCTGTTCTAGTTTGTTTAAATTTAAATGTTGAACCATGGTTCTGTAAACATGTTATGACCATTTAAATCCTTTTTGTCCTTCCAAATGTATGTATTGATTTTTAGATAATCAATAGTTGTAAAAGATGCATGACATTTAGTGACTATTGTCTCCCTACAATATCATAAAATGATTGTATGACCATTTCAACCCTTTTAATAGTCCTCAAAGTTGTAGCATAAATGTTGACATCAAAGTTTTGTAAAGTATGCCTGACTATTTCAATCCTTAAATAGTCACAAAATGTATAAATATATGTTCAAATCCAAGATTTGTAAAGTATGCATGACCATCGTATCCAATACAATAGTCATCATTTATGATTATGATTACACACCTAAGTTCATGAAACTGCGATGTAGACATGTTTGTATGCCACTTTATTCAAGGCACAGTAAGAATGTACCCATCATAGGTGTTCCCTCCAAAAACACCCGGGTAGTAATAAAAGAATATGTTCCCATCGTGGGTGTTCCCTCCAAGAACACCCAGGCATTAATGAAAATAATATGTACCCATCATAGGTGTCCCCTCCAAGGACACCCGGGCATTTTTAAAAATAATATGTGTATGTGATTGTTGGCCCCGCTGGCGCCAATCCAATCGTAATCCGACATGGTATGACGTTCGTTCCCAGTGATAGTTAGTCACCCGAACGGGGATTGTCAATCCCAAATAGATCTATCTTATAACATTCGCGCTTACCCTCCGAGTAATTAACAGTTCATGCAACTTAAGCTAATCCATAATCATAAAAGTATAGCATGTGTTTGAGTTTAAAAATTAAACCAAGTATTGTATCTCCTCACGAGATATATAAATGAGTATGTAAACCAAACAGGTAATCAACCATGTAAATGCATTTGTAAACAAGCATGTTCTCACCCTAAAAATATATGTAAAACATGTAAATCGTGAGGCTATAAACTCACATTGATGCTGCAGAACGATTGGAAGAAATGCACATATTAAGCATAACACGAACGAAAACCGGAACGGCTCGACCAAGAAGTTGCGGTTTATCTTAACGGCTAAGACCCACTAGCCTTGAGTAATGTATTTGAGTTTCCCGATGAATGGTCATATCAACGCGACACGTTGATAAAGATTTAGATCTTAAGTTGTAATAGTTTGGTGGTTGGTTAAATAAAATAAATAGAAAAGTAAACGCAAAGTGTGTAATATATTCCGGATATATTACATATGTAAAATACCCAATTATATAACTCGTACCGTAAATTATATAACAAAAAACAAACAATCCAAAGATTAACATGAAATGTATAATACTTTGTAAGTATTATATAAGAAGATAGTTTGACACGTTTCGGAAAGCACCACTTAATTAAATAAAAAGTTCTTG
>BQNB010196721.1:0-11268 GCA_026074375.1 Tanacetum coccineum | reverse complement strand
GACCTTTTCCCTTGGTTAAGGGCATTTGGTTGAGATTTGCATTTGAGTTATTTTAAGTGTATACGATCAGCGAATCAGTAATTCTTACTTGACCGACTGACTGGTTAAAACGGACGTATATCATGTCAGACTTCTAGGTGGTCTTTGGTTGGACACCATTAGGGCAAGCATGACTTAGCATCTCGTATGCTACATACTTTATTTAGCTTCGGTGTCATGAGCTTAGTGCAACGTAAATACCTTTTAGTGATATTGTATGTGTTACAATAGTCACACGTTTATTAAATCTTGTGGTCCCTACTTACGTTTAACTTAAACTTATGAATTCACCAACTTTACGTTGACGTTTTAAGCATGTTTTTCTTAGGTGCATAGCTTTGGATTCTCTTGATGTGTTATGTGGAGACTACTTACAATATGGCTGCATTTTTCAAGAAATATCTTTCTATCATTTAATTTACCGTTGTATTTTAAGCTTCCGCATTTGACAATTTAAATAATTAAGTTTTGTAAGACTTGTTTAATTAAATTTATGCAACGGTGAATTATTTTCAAAACGTCCATATACTGGTCGTTCCCTTCGTCTTGTGTTTGAGATATATTTGACGTCACGCCCTTGGATTCCTATTTCTGCTGCGACTCGTTTTGGGGGTGTGACATGAACCATGAGTATATGGAAGAGATCATGCTTCAAGAAGAAGAAAAAAGAGAAGCTCAACATAAAGTTAAACAAGAGACGTTTGATGAAGAAGCTTTGAGGATGACAATAGAAGAAGAGGAAAGATATGAAGGGGGATTAAGAAAGACTAATAGAGCTAAGGAAGGAAGAAGAATGGGATCGGAAGCATGACTACTTCCACCCTTCCAACTGGATAAAGGAAGAATCATATGATCAAGAACCATTCAAAAGAAATGTTTCTACTGTTAATGCAAATGTGCAGACTCAAGAATCTATTACAACAAACTTGAATGATAAGGGTGAAATAGGGTTGATTTTGAAGCTGAAGACAATTACATATCTATGGGAGTTGGTATTGTAGACTTAGGGAAAACAGTTGCAGCACCTAGTACATCAGTTAGACCTAGTGCAGACAAAGGGAAGACAGTTGCAGAACCTAAACCATAAGCTAAAAAGACAGGACCCAAAAAGGAAAGCTAGCTGCTAGTTAACAACTTCTAGTTAACAACTTCTATTCAAAACATATCACAAGAATATGAGAATATCAAAGAGGATCTTTAACCAAAAAAATTGAAGAAATCTGGATTTGGACCAAATGAGGAAGGGTCAACACCAGATAAAGCATTCTTTTTTATGTAGCCTTGAAAACTGTTTTATATTTGCATTATCAGAAAAGTAGCATGTGTAAAAACTTGTCTTTTGTAATGGTTGAAGTAAACAATGCCACTATGTGGTACCAAACACTAAGGCTTTGTCCTCCCACAAGTCTCTATTGATATATGCAAACTGTCTACTTGTTCACTTGTTTATCATCCCATTATGAATGTCTTTACTTATTTAATTGTTTATTATGCCACTATGTCACTGATAATATGGAATCATAAGAGTAATATGAATATAGATATTCAAAAGAGACATTTCATTGATAAAAGGAAGGATTCACCAACATACAAACTGTCAACAACAACATACAAACTGATACACTAAGATACAAACTTAACTTTTGACAATTACAAACAAGAGTAAAAAAGCTAGGATGAAACAAGTTGACTTGTAAAAAATCAAACGGGTAACAAAGTGGTTAACTTGATGGGTTAAGTTTTGAATCCTTTTTTCATGAATCATCCCTGCTTGATGTTGACGTCTCTCATAAGAATTGAGCAAGTTATACATGTCGAAAAACTAATAACGGTACCGATCATGTTCAATTTATGGATCAAACCAAATTCGTGTTTCACATTTCTATACATGGCCTCTGAATATAATCAAAGGTTCAAATGAAAATGTAACCACATCCATAAATTAAACCAAGTATAACGCGTAACTTACATTGCGATTTGGACAAACAAGTAATCGTCTTGATCGGTTTATCTAGTGTTCATGGTGTCAAAACCCTAACAGGTAGGTTACAGTTGCACAATCTATTGTTCACACGACGACGGATTCTATGTGATGAAGAGAAAGAACTCGACATTTTGATTGTGTTTTCTGATTGTGTTATGTTTTGGGCACTGTGTTTTCTTTTGATGAAAACTAACCGTTGGAAACATAACCCACGGGTCAAATAAGGTTAACTGGGTATGGGTGATATAGGAGAAAAGTGGGTCCAAATTGATGACGTGCAAATCAAACGGTAATATTACCTATTTCTACCTGTGATAACCGGTTTCAATGGTGATAACAGGACTTTTGTAAGTTCATTACCTAAGTGTGAAAAAATTTAAAAAGTTTGTGAGCTATTTATAAACATAACTCTTTAACAATATTTTGCGAACTTACAAAACAAATGAAATTCTCCATTGACATATTTAAAACATGGCATTAATAAAAATAATAAACTAATATGTCTACGGATGAAGACAATTAGAAGCATCTATCTAAAATAATTGAAACCAACTAACAAAATTCCATTCACTGCCAACAAAGTCCTTGATAATTGGGTTGTCAGATCAGGTCTTCTATTGTGTGCTCATGTCATTGAAAAGAATTTATAAATGCAATATTATTGTATCACATAGTTCATCTTACAAGATATTGATTACAAAAGTGATCAATCTCGCGCAAGCTTGGACTATGGAGCTAACTGAAACCATATTTTTTAGGCGTCGACAGCTGATTGTAAGTCATTCATTGTTATCAATTTCAGGACCGCTATGACCCACTTTCTAAATGTTTCAATACCGGTTCATTGACCAGCTAGTAGATCAGATGCTAAAGGACTGCTGTAGACCTGATTAGGACTAGCTTGACTTTATAATAAATAACATTGGACAATTTCAAAGTCAATGTAATAAAAACTCGCCTGTATTTTCGTTCTACAAGAAATTTGGCTATATGACTTATCCGAGCCATAACAAAACCAACCAATCTCTAACATGTTTGTATACAGTAATGAAAACCCATACTAGCCGGTTTTATTTACATAAAATTGCATAGACAAAGAATTTCCACCAGAATTTCTGTTGTCTCTACCATCCATCAATAGAATTCTTATGGATTGATCCTCAAGCTGCCTTTTAGTAACTTATGACGGGTCAAATGAGCCGTGGCCTTGGGGATCTGATGGGTGTTTGGGGTCTAACCTGGGGGGTTTCGTACCATGGGTCAAGTGTGGTTTTGGCATTGGGTCTTGATGGAAGAGCGAAGCCATCATTTAAATTATAATTATTTTGACTTTGGCCAATCATTGTGTAAGATGGGTGAGGGGGTGAAGCGTAACAACTTCTGTATGCCGGCGATCCATACTGTCTCATTGGGCTTGCAGTTGGGGATACAGGTAAGGAAGTATTTGTTCTCGTGTTCCTTCTGACAACATAAACAGAGATAAGTCAACTTTTGAATACTAAATGATCAACCCGGTGATTCCCAAAGTTAATTTTGACCAACAGGTTAACAAGATTTTTTTTAAACTGCCCATTTTGGAGTTGAAAGGAATACCTTGGACTCAAACAATTGCCCTCTAAGATGATGCTGCAGGTCCTAGAATGAATTAATTTCGTTCTGTTAGAGTGCATTCCCGGAGGCCGTCTGTTAATAACATCGTCAACCATGTAAACATTAGCCTAGTTTGATATCTGGCCACATTGATAAATAAGGTGTTTCTTCAAATAAAAATAATTAGTAACAGAAGGCCTTTACCGGGGTGCGACTTCCATCAAAGGTGAAAGGAAATGCTTCTTTAGTCAAGCTGACATTTGCTCCTCTTGATGTAGCTTGATCTCGTACAAATGGGTGATCCAACAGTTTTGAGGCTGGGGGTCGTAAACATGGGTCCCGTTGTAGACATAGCTTTTAAAAGATTTTGCATCATTGGGTAAGATGTCTCGGGTATTTCAGGTATCTTTGCTGTTTCCAATCTTAAAAATTGCTGCCACCTGAGAAACCAAATATCCAATGCAGTCTTAAATTATCAACAAGAGGATTATCACGGCAACATTATCTCATTCGTAGCAAAATAATGGGTAAAATTTGCCACCTCTACGGAAAATGTATAAACATAATGACAAAAGGTAAATCTCAATTATGTAAAACACGTCAAACAATATAATTCATACCCCTTCATACTGGCCCCAAGGAGGTTTTGAGGTTGCCATTTCAAGAATTGTACATCCCAAACTCCAAATATCTACTGCAAGGTTGTAACATTGGTATTCATTACAACCTGAGATAAACAACTTGCATGAGTACATGCTAACAAATATATCTGTAGAAAGCAACGTTTAGAATCAAGAAAAGAAGTACCTCTGGTGCCATCCAATACGGACTTCCTTTAAAAGAAAGCATATTGGTACAATTTGTTATCTGAAGAGAACAAGTAAACAAATGAGTCCAATAATAACTTCAATTAAATGTTATTTGTAAGAAAAAGAAACATATGAACTGACCTTAAATTGTTTCTACTATTTTGCCTTAGGCAGATTTCGCTTGTATTTTTTTTTTAAATTTAAATTCCCCATTGTAAAAACGTTTACATGTTTCGCCATGCCAAAATCAGCAAGCTTGATTTCTCCATTAGGATCCACTAATATGTTTGCCCCTTTTATATCTCTGCCAAAAGCAGACATTTCTTATTAACAAAAACACTACGTGAAAAGGGTAAAATTAAGGATTAAAAACATTTCGATAAAAAAATTTAATTACCTGTGTACTGTTTTCCTTCCATGCAGATACGCAAGCCCGCTGAGAACTTGCCTGGTGTAGTTTTGAATTACAGGCTCCCTAAACGCACCATATTCTTGAAGTAACTTGTGAATTGAGCCACCAGACACATATTCCAAGTAAACAGATAGCGTTTCCTCTCCCTGCAAGATTCACAAATCATTCACTTTCCAAAAAGTTAAACCTTTTACACAACCAAAAAGCTATTACGTCTACTATCTGTCCATCCCAGTCTGCATTTACTTTGCAAATTCAAACCTACGAGTGGCAAAATGGGCAAGTATGGTGTGCTTTACAACTGGCCAAAACGAATAATTCTTAGTGCATATCAAAAAACCATTATTATGTCTTGGATGACTTTACATGACTTGTTTTGGTTTGTTAAACAATTTAGCTGAACCAATTTAAACAATTAAAAAAACATAATCAAAATCCGGCCATCTGTTGTAAAATGAATCCAAATTTCCATATATATTCCAAACCAATTAGTCAAGTGGAATCTGTATGTGTTTGTAAAGTGATTATTGCAACCTCAAATCAATTATTACTAAATGGGAAATATATTCGGATTCTGGTTATCTGACTATAAGGGTCACATTGAAGAAGCACATAAGGAGTTGCCGATGAATATCACAACTTAAATAATTATATAGCTGCCTAACTATCCCAAACTTAACAACTGATAATCTCATTCTGATTATGATTCTTTAGGTCTTCAAGACGTAATAATTACTTTATAAATTCACTGAAATAACTACCACTAGTTTCAAACACAAAAGACTAATTTAACAATCACAAACTTGAAAAAAAAAATTAGAGGGCCAAATTTGGATAAGCTAGACTAGGAACAGTACCAGTTCACTTCCATAGTATTGAACAATGTTTGGGTGTGAAAGTTGACTGAGCAAAGTGATCTCCTGTTGCAAACACCATAAACTCTTCAGATAAAATATCATACATCCAAAAACCCAAGATTTCTCGAAAAAAATAATCAAGATATTATGCGATTGATCCCACTTCAGTAAAAAAAATTAACAACATATGTCGTGGAAGAACAGACCTGATTCAATTGCTTGAGACATTCTTTCGACGAAGAATCATCGGCAACCACCCTAACTTCTTTTATTCCACACATCTGCCCACTCTCACTATTAAAACATAAACAAAGAGACACCACCAGAGTATCTTAAGCCACAGTCAACTTTAATCACAAAATATCACAATCTAAACATGGTGTACTTGCAAATCCCATATGCAAACGGACAATAGTATACAATTGTTCAATATAACAATATGCACCTCAAGACTCTCAGTGATGGACGAAAAAACATGAATGTGATGATCATAATCATGCTATAACATTTTTGGCAAATATGGTAATGGTCAAATAGGTATTTTGATCTACTTTGCCAAAAAGGGATGATGCTGCATTATTTTGAGATGTCACAAAAATAAAAAAAAATTAGATGTATTTGATAATGCAAGGACTTCATCACTTGACATTTAAATCAGTCGTGCCTTTTATTGGGGATAGAGGCGGTGTTACATATTCAAAACTACAGATCTTTTTTTTTTTTTTCCGTAGATCTTTATTTGTAGATTTTTTTTTAGATTTGTTTTTTTTTCTGTTTTTTTTTTAGATGCTTTTGGTTTTTTTTCCTTTTAGTTTTTTCTAGATTTTTTTAGATATAGACAAATAGTTTTTAGATTTTTTTTTTTATGTGCTTTAGATTTTGTTTTAGATGTTTGTAATGTTTAGATTTTTTTTAGCTTTTAGATTATAAATAGTTAGTTAGATTTCTTTAGATTTTCCTTTGTTTGATTTAGGTTTAGTATTTTTTTGTTTTTATGTTGTTTTATTAGATTTTTGTGTTCTGTGTTTTAGGTTCTTGTTTTGTGTTTAGAGTTTTTTATCTTATTTATTTTGGTTTTTTAGATTTTGTAGTTTTAGTGAGTTTGGTTGGGTAGGATTATGTTTTCCTTTTATGTTTAGTTTTTCTTTTTTTTCTTTTTTAGTGTTTTTTAGTAATAGATTTCAATTTTAGTATTTTATTATTTTGTTTTTTTATTTGCTAGATAATTAGTTTTTTTCTTTATTTATTTTTATCTTAGATTTTAGCTTTTAGATTTTTTTTTTTAGATATTTTTAGATAATAGATTTTTATTTTTCATCATTTAGATTATTTTTTATAGTTTGTTTTTTTATTTTTTTTAGTTAGTTAGTTAGATAATTTTTTTGATTCCGACTTTTTTCTTAGATAATATTTTTCTTTAGTAATAGTAAAAAAAATTAACAACATATGTCGTGGAAGAACAGACCTGATTCAATTGCTTGAGACATTCTTTCGACGAAGAATCATCGGCAACAACCCTAACTTCTTTTATTCCACACATCTGCCCACTCTCACTATTAAAACATAAACAAAGAGACACCACCAGAGTATCTTAAGCCACAGTCAACTTTAATCACAAAATATCACAATCTAAACATGGTGTACTTGCAAATCCCATATGCAAACGACAATAGTCAAACAATTGTTCAATATACAATATGCACCTCAGACTCTCAGTGATGACGAAAAACATGAATGTGATGCATCAAAATCAATGCTATAAACATTTTGCAACATTTGTTAATGGTCAAATAGGTCATTTCTGATTCTAACTTTGCCAAAAAGGGATGATGCTGCATTATTTTGAGATGTCACAAAAATAAAAAAAAATTAGATGTATTTGATAATGCAAGGACTTCATCACTTGACATTTAAATCAGTCGTGCCTTTTATTGGGGATAGAGGCGGTGTTACATATTCAAAACTACAGTTAGATAATAGAAGTGTATTGTAGAATTGTGTAAGTAGCAATTTCAACCCATTTACTTATGAATGGGTTAATCCATGTTATTTTTCTTCATTAACGGGAAAAACCGGTAACCTTGACCAAAATAGCTAAGAGAAAGCGGGTCGAAAGTTTCCCAAAATGTAAATTTGGGGCATAAAAACTCCTAAATTATAATGTTTTCAAGTAGCTGGATAAATTTTAAAAACCACCAACTATTTTTCATTCATATATGACAATACATGTTTATAAATATCTAGAAAGCTTTAGGACAGAAACTGTTTCGACTCCACCCAACCCATTTTGACAGGCTCGGCCAATAATCCCGTTCTGCCCAAACCCATTGCCAAAGATTATCCAACCCTCTCGTAGTCATGCTAGCATCTAAAGGGCCCAAAAGATAAAAGTTGACAACTAAAACATTTCTTTAGTATGTTCGCCCTTTAAAGAATCCCAAAGAAAGTCAAATACCTGTTAAAACCGAGATAAACATGTCCAAAAGTGCCTCTTCCCAGCAGTCTTCCTTTCTTCCACTTGGACGGTTGAGATTTAGGACTTTCCATGACACTAAGTGTTTTCATATTAGACAAAACCGAAGAGGGACTTGTTGGAGAACTGCACGTTTTGTTACTAGACAAGGCAGAAGAAGGACTCGTAGGTGAACTTGGTGGAAGAGGCAATGGATGGCATTCGCTTTTCCCATCATCTGTTTTTTTGTTAGGAGAGTCTAGAGATGTACTAGTAGCAAACCGTGGATGAAGAGGTGATGTTGCTGTGGTCCCCACCCTTGACCCGGGGCATGGACTTCTTGCTCGAGGACTAAACTTGCTCTCCGCATACCCTCTGTTCCAACAAAACCGTCATTAACAATATGAGTAATAATTTGGGAATCGTAGATAGAGTGATAGACACGTGTACAAATAAATTTCTCGTTTTGTAAATTTCTGATTGTTTAAGGTCAAAATAATCTGTCAAGACATGATAATAACTTTCAAACCACATACCAAAAAAACCCATATACTCTTCCCCTTCCTAAGCTTTGAAAAAACATTAACATTTAACTAAACTAAACTAAACGGATGAGGTTTTCCCCAGGGAGGACGAGCCTTTTAACTCAGATGTACACAAACCGTTATCTGTCACATTTTCACCCTACAATAATCCAATCCTTATTAGACATATATTGCAGAACTGTTGCAATATGTATGTTTACTTGTAATAGATTAGTGAGTACATAAACATATTAAACGCTACATCTGTAACAACTCGTCCCACATCGGTAAAGGAAACAACATTTGAACCCCTAATAACTTTGAAGTTGTGGCCTGCTAGTGTCCTTCCTCCATGGTTTTTAGTTGAATCCTGAGTAGTAGAATGCTTTTCGCTAATGAACAATCATTTTCGCATAAATAAGCACCACCATCACATAGCAACAATGTATAGCAATTAGTTTAGCAAACGCCCCCAATAGCTTGAGATACTATTTAACAAATTGAAATGAAATTAGCTGTGAATTATGTTTAGGTAATTATAAATTAAATAAATTGCTAGGAGTAATCAAACTAGGTCCCCTAAAGAGTAATTTTAAAAACTAAAAAACAAGAGCTTGAAAAAAAACAAACCTGAAAAAACCCCCCAATTGAGCCTGATCAAAATTAATATTATTATTAATATTAGGGTCATCAGCAGAAGAAACAGAAGATCCACCACTTGAACTAACCGACCCACCAGACCCATGATTATTATCCGTCACACCCAAAGACGGCAACGACGTCGTTGGGCTTATTGACGGCAACGACGTCGTTGGGCTTATAGACGGCAACGACGTCGTTGGACTTATAGACGGCTGAGGCAACGGATGGGCTACTCGATCCGAATCAAAACCCGCAAACCCAAAACCCGACCCATGTCCACCAGCAACCGGAGTAGAAGAAGAGCTGACACGTGGCGAGTCAAAGCTATGCTTCTTATGATGATTATTGTAAGTGTTGCTGAAGAAAGGGTTGTTATTATCTTGATGATGGATTTGATGTTGGTTTTGATCTTTTGATTTGGTGTTTGATGATGATTTTTTACCAAACCAAGCAGGCATGTTTTTTTCGATGAATTTTGACTTCATTTTCTTTTCTTTTGCTTTTCTGAAATTATTACTACAAAGATATTATAAATGCAAACAGAAAACTGTGGGGCCCGCGATGTAAGGAAGGAAGCAAACTACAGTGTCAAGTACAGCTGGATATGCAGCAGCCACTTGATTTTAGTTTAGTTGAGTTGAATTGAAGGTCTTCGTGTTTGTGTCAAACCCGTGTGCACGGAATGAGATGTACATACGAGTAGTGGTGAGCAAAACGGACCGTGGATCGATTAAATCAAGAAATCGGCTCGAACTGGACTGATTGGACCGGACCGAACTTATTTCGGTCCGGTCCTCAGTTCATTCTTTTTTTTATTTTCGGTCTTCGGTCCGGTCCGGTTCGGCCTTTCGAAAAAACCGACAATTATGTCTTGTTGGACCGGACCGAAGTCCGAACCAGACCGGACCAACCCGGACCATTTCGGTCCGGTGTTTTGGCCAAACTCGGTTTCGGTCCGGTCCGGTTTTGGTCGGTCCGATCTGGTTTTCGGACCGTGAGCACCCATAGATACGAGTGTTGTTTGGTTTTTGGTGATATATATACATTGTTCGGTACCTTGCACTGAGCCCGGTCTTTTCTAGGAAAACACGACCGCAACCTTTTTTATTTTTGCAATAAATAGCTTATTGTTATCCCAATTACTTACCTTACGTAAGACAACATCTTCATAGAAATTAGAGAGGGAAAGAGAGTATAAAAATTTAGAGAGAGAAAGATAATGATGGATTGTATAAGAACATAAAACATGCAAAACAACCAACACCCTCTCCATATGAGGAGAGGACATAGGTATGTTGTTGATCTCACGCCTTGATCGATTCTTTACGTAGTAAAGAGTTTGTTACCTTGGAAGAATCCAAAATAACAAAGATTGAGACTTTGTATGTATACTGTAGGATCGATATACCTTAGTATACTATGCATTTAGCCTGTAAAGGATGTTACTTCCTTGAATAAATCCAAGTCAATAACAATGAAACACTAATGTAATACTATCAACTATGCAGAAACTAGTTAACAGTATCAAGAAGAACACACAATGATTAATCAAACGATTTGTATTACCACACTTTGAATCTGCCTAAGTTTGCAGATCCCTAATACAATACTTATCTCTAATACTTCTAACTAATGCTTTTGCTGTTGTTGCTTTGTTGTTCGTGTGTTTTCTAATGCCATCCTAGAGATCCTTTTATAAACGTAAGGATAACTCTAGTAGGTGTACAGTCTTTGTATGAAACAAATACTAAATAATACTAATCACTAAAATAACTGTTACATGATAATTACTAACATAACCGTTTAACCTTTAAAGTTCCTATATTAAAGGCAGTACTTTGACTTTTCCATACTAAGTAGGCAGTACTTTGATCTTCAACTTAGCAGTACTTTGACCTTTTGACTTAGCAGTACTTTGACCTTCTGTCTTGTATGTCCCAACAATCCTCCCTTAACTTG
>BQNB010196720.1:0-11268 GCA_026074375.1 Tanacetum coccineum | reverse complement strand
GGGACGATGAATTTATCCTTTTTGAGGCATTCTCGGATCGAAATGCATCTTGTTCTATGATCCCTAACAGTTATGGAAATAATGAAAGTCGGAATATTCTAGGTAGTTTAAAAAAAATCATAAAAGTGAATTTTTTTTGAAAAATAGGAAAATGGGGTGTTTTAAAGCTTGTGATTTTTGAACTCTCCCTACAAAAGTCTTTGCTACTTTTCAAAGATTTAGTTTGGGGAAGTTTTGAGGTATTTGGTTTTAGAGCATATAATATTGCGTGAGGACACGACAATCACTTAGTTTGGGGAATTTTGATATGTGAGAAATCACATATTTTTATTATACCAAAATGACCCTTAAATGATTAAATTATGCAAAAATATGCTTGTATTTGTGTATTTTGTTGTTTGTTAATGTGTAGGTACGGATAGTGCAAAAATCACAAGAAAATGGTCAAAACCGGACACACACGGACACGAGAAACAGTTAGAGGTGCACAAAAGAGCCGTTAGTTTCTGCAAAAGTTCACCAAAAGTCAACCCCTTTGATAACCACAAAAGACAAAACCCTCAAAATCCTAAATAAACCCTTAATGTTAAAACAATTTCATCAAAAGTCCATAAACCCTAACACCGTTATATCCTTTATATTAAAGGAGATACGGTCGTTATCCCTTTAAAAATAAACCCCCTTTATTCCCATGCCCAAATCCATAAACATGGCCAACCTTTTTTAATCGGGCCTAAGTCACAATCCAATCCCCTAGGCCAAACAACGTTATAAAAAGAAAAGAAAGCGAAAAAGTAGTTTTTACTGTTCATGTCGTTCTTCACAAATCTACCCTGCTTTAAAACAAAGGGTTAATCCATTGACTACGTGGAACAAAGAGGTCGAGTACTAAAGCACAATCAGCAAGAAACGTCACTCAGAGGCTTCTTATTGGTCCATTTACACAAGGATGACAGTAGGAAGCAATAAAACACACCAATGATGGGAAATTTACACTAAATCCAGTGCAAAAGAAACACAAAGCCTCTGACACAAGGAATGCCACACTGGCAATCCGTGTGCTCACACTTTGATCCAACAGATAAGAAAGAGTATCAAATGATTGCAAGAATTGAAGGGCCAAGATTTAGAGATTAAGGAGGAGCATATAAGGGCCTGGAAACCTCCTCTCTTGCCTATAAAAGGAGCTCAGTCCTCACTCACAGGAAGAGTGATGATTATTATTTAATAGATTATTTTTATGTAATATTTAGCTTATTGTCTTTTCATTTAAATGTAATTTTCTTCTTTTAAGCTTGTATTCAGTCTTAATTTCAATAAAAGTTCAGTTTTCATATTGTTCATTTGTTAATTCATGTTTTTACTTAAATGCATAATGGTTTAAAAAGCTCTTTTATACTCTGACAAAGCTCAATAAGCTCTCAAAATTCATTAATTATTGATATATCTCAGTTTAATTTCTTAATAGCTTAACATGAGCATATTACATAAATTTCACCCCAAATTTACCACAGCTTATAATGGAAGGAAGCTCAGATCTGAAGCCAGATCTGGATGGGCTTCTAGGACCCCACCAGCTTATCTTAGGATAAGCTGGAGCTTGTTGATAGCTCATTTGAGCATTTTATAAGCCTTGTTTGAGCAAAGGCAGTTGTAAGTCCTCATTTCTATTCTATAGCTTTAACTTGCATTTTAGCTTAATCTTGCTTATTTCCTGCTTAGTGTTGTTTAGAATAGCTTATTAAGTGCTTATAATTGTTGATTGATGCTTATTTAGTTCAATTCTTAGTTTAAATTTTATTTTGTAAGCTTTTGATGTAAAACAGTTCAAAAATACAAAAATAACAGCATAGTTAAGTAGCTTATTAATCTGGCTTATTTGATTGCTTATATTTGTTCAATAAGTTTGTTATAAGTGCTTTATATATTGTATTGATTTGTGATCATCTAAATCTCTTTTGTAAGCTGAATTTGGATTTATTGATAATAGAGGGGGTTTGGGATGTAGGTATAATGGGTCAAAAAACGGGTCAAAATTTGTTTTGAGTATTTAGAGGAGTTTTATTAGTTATAATTAGTAGTATAAATAAAACTGTGTAAGTATTTAAGTTGTTAATCTCAAAGTCATAGCTTATAAAACCTTATGTTTGAATCTGTCATAGTCTTGACAGAATTTGGTGTTCTTGTTGAATGATTAAGTGATTTGTTAGTTTGAATGCATATTTTGTGTTGTTTGAGTCTTAAATCAAGTTAGCAACCAAGCTTGAAAGGCCTGCAAGATTGGTTTGAGTTTTACAATTTCTGTCAACAAGTTTGCAAAGTATAATAAAAGTGAAGAAACAACTTTTTCATTTGATCATTGTGGCTTATTCTTGATTTCAAAATGTGTTTTGATTGTTGCTACATGTTCTTTGAGTTCCATATTTAATATGTTGAAGGTTTAAAAATTCATAAGGTTCTATTTGTGTGCTTATTTTTAAGCTCAAAAGTGCCCCCTTTGCTTTTTGCCTGCTGTTTTGTGCCATTTTGCTTATTTGGCTTATTTGGCTTATGTGTGAATTTTTTGATTATTTCCTAGCCTTATTTAGGTTTAAATGTTGCCTTATAGTTGTAATGTAAGCCCTTTTTAGCTTTTCTTTAGGTTTGAGCTTTTTGCTTATTTGCATTTGAGTAAATTTTTTTTAAGTTTTATAGCTTTTAAGTAATCTGTCTGTTTCAGCTTATTGTAGCTTAAGTTCTTTGCTTATTTTTGCTTGTTTAAGCTTATTAGGTATAGTTGAATATCTGTGATAGCTTATTTCTCTTTTAGGATTGCTTATTAGTGCTTTAAAAGACCAAACAGTTAGTGTGATTTGGAATTTAGAGTTAAGCTTATTCTGTCATCTTAAGTGCTTATTCTAGTGCTTATTTGTAGTTTATAAAAAAGGTGTTTTTGCAAAAAGTGCTTATTTTTAAGTGTTCTCAAAAGTTGTAAAAAAATGGCAAAAATAAAAACACTTGGGATAGTGGGAAGCCCCGGGTGAGCAAGACTCGAACCCGGGACCTCTACCACCATCGACCAAGCGTTTTAACCCAACACTCTTAACCACTTTGGTACAATAGCTCATCCGGTAGAGCTTTGCAAAATTAAATATTTACCACCTTTTTGAGCCCAATAAGCCTAAGCCACTTCGTGGCTTATTAGGTTTTTTTAGAGCTTATTAGATAAGCTGGATGGACCAGCTTAATTTTCCTAGGAACTTTCCATCATTTAGGACTTTACCTGTTTTTTTTTTTCAGAAAATTACAAAAAAATAGTTTTTAGTTTTAGATTAAATACTTTTAGGTTTACAAGCATTAAAATCATTGTTACCACTTTTAGATTTTTATTTTGATTTTTAGCTTTTAAAATTAGTTTTATAAAACAGATTTTTATTATAAAAAGTAGTTAAAAATAGTTTTATGAGTTTTTATCATATTTTAGACTTTTCTAAGGTAGAATGTCATTTTTTAGAATTTTTAGGTATTAATTTGCTATTTTCTAGAATTTTAAATAGATTAAATTAGATTTTAATTCATAAAAAAATTATTAAAAAGCCAAAGAAAAAAAATAACATTTTTTTAGAAAAGTTTCTTTTGTCATTTTAGAGGTTTAGAAACTAAGTTTGCATTTTTAGGGCTTAATTTTGATATAGTTGTCAATTTAGCGCGTTTTAGGATTCCCGTTTTGCGTATTTAGTTAAAATTTAATTTCCCGTTATTAAAGTTAGATTTAATTGTCCCTTAATTTGCTCACTATTAGGATTTTAGAAAACGAATCTTCTTCGAACCAATTCAAGTCATTGTCCAAATAACAAACGAGGTCTCAATTTCATAAGTCTTTGAGAAAACGACCCGGTAATCACTTACCGGTTTCTTACGTGTAGAATATTTTTGTGTAGAAATTGCTACTAATCTTTGTCCTCAAGGATTTTCAGTAAAGTTCTTTATACTTTGATATTTTTACGTATTATAATTGGTTTTTATGAACGATCAGGGTGCGAGGCCTGAAGTGTTATCATCAGACGTCATAGTCACTTTCATCATATTTGAGTTTCTTGAACCCCTGGTTTCTGAGATATCAGTCTTTTCAGCAACCAAACTCTGAGTCTTTCCATTTTAGGATTGAAAGATGTACCTGCACTTAAGTTAAGAGTACCTGCACTAACATCAAGAGTTTGTATGCATTTATGTGGGTTAGTGATATCTGCATTCGAACTATGTGGTGGTCACTGTCAACCTTGGTTGTGCTAGAGGTGAATATATTTCCAGTAGGAACCTACCTAAGACCAGCAGTCTTGAAAATTCTACCCGTTGGTTTCCACCTAAGACAAGATCTAGGAGACTTTGTTTTCTCATGCACTGTGGTAGTCTTTTTGATTGAAAACCTATGTCTTGTAGGGATCTATCTTTCTGGTTTCTTTGCAATACTTATTTGCTCTATGGGTTTGTATCTTTGTATTATCTTATGGGATGGTACCTTAGCATGTGAGTTGACCTCATTTAGGAATTTCGTTACACAAGAATCATAATTTGCATTAAAGACACATTTCTGACATGTCGAGCAAACAAAGTATTTTGAATCAGAAAAATTTCTAGAATTCCTAGAGTGTTCTGCTATGGGCACAGTCTTTGTCGTTGTGCAACTAGTCTTAGATGCAGGCCAATTCCAAGACTTTTGATTATTGATCTTAGGTTTTGGTATTCTACCATTAGCTGTGCTTTGTGATCTAGCCGAAGGCACCACACTAGGTCTCAAATTCCTACCACTTTCTTGTGTCTTTTTCCTAGCTTCATCTAGATAGTGATTATGAACCATGTCATTTAAACTAAATCTTGACATGTTCTTTGAGCTATACCTAGATTCGCTAGATGCAATCACATGATGAGGTTTTACAACAACAGATTCTCGAACTTTAGGCAAATAATAAGGAGTGACTGGTTTTGACAAATCGTTATGCACATCAACTTAGGAGGCAAACTGTGGTTTTGAATATTTAGGCCGTTCAGATTTAAATGCAGTCGGTTGTCTAACAATTGATTGGTTTTTGAGTGATTAAAGAACCGGTTTCCCCAAGATTGATATTTTTGCAAACTTAGTATCCACACTAGTTCCTTTTAACTTTCTTAATTCATTTTTCAAAGCCATAGTTGCAAAAGCCTTTTCCTGAATCTGAGCTTTCAAATCAGCATTTTTAATAGACTTTTTTGTTCAGTTGTGCAACAAGAGAGTCATTATGGTCTTTGGTCTGAACTTGTGTCTTTTTGATAGAATCATAAGGATCTTTGTAAGTCTTTTTCAAATGCTCATTTTCCTTATTTAAATGCTCATTCTTTGTAAGTAATTTAGCCACACTATGTTCCAATTCGATGTTTATTGTTTCAAAATCATCAATGTCCTTTTTAACTTTGGCTTCATTACTTGTTTCATTCAAAAATTGACTCTGTTGCCCTAATTTTAAACATTCTTTTGCAATTGTAGTTCAAGATTAATACAATGTGCTTCTAGTTTTGAATTTTTTTTGAAACTAGGCAACGGTCTTTTTGAGACAAATATTTTCAGACTTGAGAGATTGATTTAAGAGTTTAATTATCTAGTTTTTAGTGACTTGAGCAAGCAAAGGACGTTTGTCATGACATTGTTCAACATTCTGGTCAACCCCTCCTTCATTATTGAATTCAGGTTACTTAACATGCTGTTGTCCTATAGCAAATACATCAGTCAATTGTACCTCAATCATTGGCTCTTCGTCATATACGGGTTTGAAATCTGCATCATCAGCATCTGCATCAATCCCTAAACTACTGCTTGTATTCTGCTCTTCAAATTCCGTCTCACTGCTCTATGTGACAACCAAACTAGCATCTAATGCTTTACACATATCAACCTTTCCCTCTTTTGTCTGTATCTGTCTTTCATTCACACTTCTGTCATACTCTCTTTTATGCAGTGCTCTTTCATCAATTGACTTCTTAATAGATTCCATGTGTTGGATTAGTGTGTCATGAAATTATTGAACCTCGGTTCGAGTGTATTCTAGAAAGTACCTGCGTGTCATTAGACCCTCTTCACCATCCAAAGAAAATCGTGAATTGATGAACTTCTGAAACTGCATCTTGAGTACTCTAAAAGTAGTCGTGGATCCAATCTCTTGAAATTCTTCTTTGTCGAGTTGCTTTTCTAATTGATCTACGTTTAGGAACATTGTGGCTGTAAAAGTTTGAACATCTTGATCAAAGAGTTTTGCAAATACCCGTATGAATCCACGCTCGGTTCAATTTCCTTTTAAGTCATTGTTTGAAAGAACCCTGAGGTGTGAATGAAGTAGTCGAAAAGATACCATGCAAATTTCTTTTGCTTTGTCTTGCATTTGTTGCATCTCTTGTTCCTCTGAATCCGAACACGAAGATAAAGTATCTTTTATTTTCATTTAATCGTGATGTGAAGTGAAAATGATTTGTAGGATCTTAAGTAGGTAAACTGATGTTTTGGTTTGTTGTCAATGAATCGGTATTGTTGTGAGACTACTTTGTTTTATTGATGAGTTAACGAAGGACTAATAATGAAATTAGGAAGTCGTTAAGGGTTCTTTGTCGTCAATGTTAACACTCGTTAAGATTTTGTACAAACAAGGACTAACGATGCAACATAGTTGGTAAGAAAGGACTAATGGTGAACTTATTTGTCGTTAAGGACTAGTTATGAAATTTCTTACAACTAAAGGTTAATAAAAAATCTTAAAAAAACAAGAAAAAATAAAAGTGTTTGAAAAAGAAATGTTAAAAGTGAAAGAGTTTTAAAGACTAAGGGCTAAAAGTGAAAATTTTGAAACTTGAAGGTTTAAAGTCGAAAACTCAAAGTTTAAACAATATTAAACTAATGAATCATGCACACGTTATCATCTTCTTCGTTGAAATGAAAATATAGGGTTAAAATTGCAATTTTGATTCGGTATGATTGAACAAAAAACAAATGTGTTACGATGATCGTTGAAGGACCGTGATTCTAATGGATGTCGTTAGAAGACCCGCGAACGACAAAACTCGAAACCAAAAAACCGAAAACAAGCTGTTATATTTCGGTGTATCCAAAAAATGTGCTAATTTCGCAGAATAAATGACACATGTATTACATATTTCGCAGTGTAAATCAATCTTGCTTATTTCGCACAACATGTATTACATATTTCGCTGTGTAAAGTTATCTTGCTTATTTCGCACAACCTGTATTACATATTTCGCAGTGTAAATTTATCTTGCTTATTTCGCACAGCCTGTATTACATATTTCGCAGTGTAAATTTATCTTACTTATTTCGCACAACCTGTATTACATATTTCACAGTTTAAATCAAGCTTGCTTATTTCGTAGACAACCTGTAAGTGCTTATTTCGCTGAAAGAATAAACATGTGTGTATTTCGCAGTTTTAATCAACTTGCTTATTTCACTGTATGAATAAACCTGTGCTTATTTCGCTTTCTTATTTCTCGTGTGCGTATTTCGCTGGCTTGAAGATAATAATAAGCCCAGAAAAGCAAGCTTCGTAATAAACAGTACCAAGATTATTAGCCACGAAAAATACCACAATTAGCTTGCAAATGATTTGTATTGGAGGTTTGTACTCTATACCAGTTTTGAAAGAGAAAGATGACACTTTTAAACTTTGTTAAAGAAAACTATAATAAAACTCTAAAAAGCTGAACTAGGTGCAAGTTTAGTACTCCCCCCGTCCTATTTTTATTGTCCACGTTTCATTTTTGGGATGTCCCAATTTAATTGTCCACTACTAAAAATAGATAGAGAAATTTGATCAAGTTTACGATATTACCCTTGTTTGAAATTATTATTACAAACTTTAAAGAAGACTTTAATTAATTAGCTAAGGGTAAAACTGTCATTCTGTCAAAAAGTAAGAAAGAGAAACCAGTAATAAATGCACTTTTCTTAAACTGTGTGTTTTTTGTCAGGGGACAATAATTTTTGGGACGGAGGGAGTATTATGTTATGCTGAACTAATGAACAAGTATGAGATATTTATAAGCTTAAAGCGGATGGTCACTAAGTCACTAGTGCGGTCTAGACCGGATGTAACTTAGATCGCTGTCGCACTTGTCAGTTTATAGACACTTGATATAAACTGAAGAGTATTTAAAGTGGATGGTCACTAAGTCACTGGCGCGGTACTAGACCAGATGTAACTTAGATCGCTGGCGCACTTGTTTATAAATACTCAAAACTGAACTGAAAGAGTGAAAATTGTTCAGTTTTGACACATGCTCAACCCCTTCAGTTCATTTGATAAATCATTTGAGGGTTCAGGTTTTGAGCCATCTATGTTCAACATACTTAGTTCAACTATCAATCTTTTGAAAGTTGGTTTCTCTAGAGGCTTGGTGAAGATATCATCAAGTTGATATTGAGTGAGAATGAAATGTAATTCAATGTCCCCTTTTATGATATGATCTCTGATAAAGTGATATCTGATATCAATATGCTTTGTTCTTGAGTGTAGAACTGGATTGTTTGAAATTGCAATAACACTTGTGTTATCACAAAATATAGGCACCTTTTCATATACAATGTCATAGTCACTGAGCTGACTTTTCATCCATAGTATATTGTCATAGTTATTGAGCTGACTTCTCATCCATAGTATATACAGCTTCAGCTGAAGACTTAGCTACAGATTGTTGTTTTTAGCACTCCAGTACACAAGTTTGCCTTCTAGCAACTGACAAGCACCTGAAGTGCTTTACCTATCCATGTTGCATCCAACATAGTCATAGTCTGAGTATCCTTTTAGGTCAAACCTGAACATTTTGGATACTAAACACCAAGACTTAGAGCACCTTTCATGTACCTAAAAATTATATTAACAGTAATAAGGTGAGATTCCTTAGGATTTGTTTGATATCTTGCACAGAGACAAGTTGAGAATTGAATGTCAGGTTTGCTTGCAGTTAGGTACATTAGTGATATAATCATACCTCTTTACTGAGTCTCATTTACAACTTTGCCATTGATACCAGGTCCTAAGTTATTAAGGGGTACCATTGGAGTTTTCACTAATGAACCATTTATGTCATACTTCTTCAGCATATCCTTAACATAGTTTTCTTGGTTGATTGAAATGCCTCTTTCAGATTGTTTAATTTAAAATCTAAGGAAATAGGTGAGGACACCCATCATGCTCATTTCATATTTTCGAGTCATCAGTTTAGCAAATTGTTTGCACAACTTTATGCTTGTTGACCCAAAAATGATATTGTCAACATAGATTTGAACCAAAATGACATCAGTTTTGGTTTTGTAGACAAACAATGTGTTGTCTATCTTTCCTCTCACAAACTTATGTTCAGTGAGGAAGGTTAAGAGGGGTTTATACCATGCTTTTGGAGTTTGTTTAAGTCCATAAAGGGATTTTTCTAATTTGCAAACATGGTTTGGGAACTCACTACTCTCAAAACCTAGAGGTTGTTGAACATAAACTTTCTCTTTTAGTTTTCCATTTAGGAATGCACTTTTGACATCCATTTGATAAAATGTAAAGTTCAAGTAACTGGCAAAAGGTAAGAAAGATCCTAATTGCGTCAAGTCTTGAAACTAGAGCAAATGTTTCATCATAGTATATGCATTCTTCTTGCCTATAGCCTTGAGCTACAAGTCTTACCTTGTTTTTGATAACAATGCCAGTTTCATCCTTTTTGTTTCTAAAAATCCATTTAGAGCCAATTATGATTTTTCCATAAGGTGGAGGAACCAATGTCCTTTGTTTCTAGAAAATTGGTTTAGTTCCCCTTGCATGGCATCAACCCATCCAAGACTCTTAAGTGCTTCAAACACCTTTTTAGGTTCTTTTTTAGAGAGAAAGTCTAAAATAGACATTTATAAGCTGAAGCAGTGTCCCGACTTTGTTTATTGCAAATTGGTTTAGTTCCTCTTGCATGGCATCAACCCATACATGATGCTTAAGTGCTTCAGACACCTTTTTAGGTTCTTCTTTAGAGAGAAATTATACAAATAGACATTCATGAGCTAAAGCATCACTTAGTTCCTTACCGATTTCCCTTATGAGCATTCCAGTTCTTTGATTTCCCACAATGTTAACCAGCTCAATATGTTTTTCTCTAGACCATCTATCTTGAGGAGCTGGAGTGGCTATGGATGGGATGGATAAGGGAGATACAGCTTGGATTATTAAAATTGCATTTGGTGTTGAAGCATCCTCAATTAAAGAGGATGGAGGTTTAGTGATCTGAACATCTTTAGTATTTGTAAGGTTATCAATGATATGTTCATCATTGTTATGATATGAGTGTTTAGGTTGATTATCATTTAAGATTTCATTAGTTTGAATAGAATGATCATTTTGATCATTTTGATTAACCTGATCAATTTGATAACCTTGATCATTTTGATCAAGGGAAACATCAGCTTTAGTGATAACAGGTTCAGGTCTCTCACAGGGTTCTATGAACTAAACAACATTGCTATCAACTTGATACCTTTGAGAAGGTTCAAAGTGATGAAGATATTCATCAGGTGGGTATATTTCTAATTCAGCAATGATGATATCATCAACTGAAGGTTTTGAAAATTTGATAGCTTCAGTGCTTTCATCAAAAGTGATGTGGAAAGTTTCTTCAGTTTGTTGTCTTCTTGTTTTGAAGACCTGAAGGCTTTGGAAACAAGTGAGTATCTAAGAAAGTAACCATCGTCAGCTTTTTCATCAAACTTTCCTAAATGGTCTTTATGATTATGGATGTAGACTGGACATCTAAAGACATGAAGGAAATTAATGTTTAGAAGTCTCCCACGAAATATTTCATAAGGAGTTCTGAGATGTCTTAACAATAGTAGACTTGTTTTGAGTGTAGCATGCAGTGGCTACAACTTCAGTCTAGTATTGTTTTGAGAAGACAGATCCTGAAAGCATTGTTCTTGCGGCTTCTACGAGAGTTCTATTTTTCCTTTCAGCAACACCATTTTGTTAAGGTGCGTAATGTAACACCCCCATTTTTACAATATAGCAGCGAAAGCTAATCTGGGGTATTACTTCATAGTACAACAGTGACAATCATAGAAAACGACTCAAAAGAGACGTTTTTTAAAAGATACGTTATCATTCATTAAAATCAGAGTTTTACAAAGGCAGGTCCCAAAATCTAGAAACATAAAATGTGAATGATAACAAGTTTTAGCCATCTTCAAATCCATGTCACTCCATGCCATATGTTGCTCAATTACGT
>BQNB010196718.1:0-10000 GCA_026074375.1 Tanacetum coccineum | reverse complement strand
ATTCTTTTAAAGAAATTACTTTATGTATTTTAACTTTACTAAATTCTATTTTTTCTGGTTCAGTCTTGCTATAATTATGATGGATTTGAACAGAATGACTGTCTAATAAAATAGCTTCATAATACTGTCTGGTTTGAAAAACATTTTTGTAAAAATTTGCTTCTTTAGGGAATAAGTAGTCTAGTAAAACAGAGAACCCTTGATTTAACTTTTGTTCTTCAATAGGCTCAAGAATTTTTATAACTTGAGTACTTGGGTTAACATGGAATTCTGTCTTATTAGTGGATGAAGAGGCTGTGGAAGGAGATCTGTTATAGGGATTTGGAGAAGGTGGTATTCCTTCTAATTTTGCTAATACAGAATAAGTTGGTCTTGTTATTGGACTAGTAGTAGGTGGATATGGTGTAAGAGGAATAAATATGTTTTGTGACTGGTTTATAGGAGATGGGGGAGATGGTAATCTTGGTAAAATAAAAGGAGTAGGTAATCTTGGTTTAGGTAAAACTATCTTTTTATCAGAACTCATCCCTGTAAAAATTCTCTTGATAAGAAATCTGGTATATGATTGTTTTCTCCTTTAATATGAAATAATAAATATTATATTTATTTAACCATTTAAACCACCATTATCTAGTTTTTATTACTAAGTATTGTAATACGATTTATTTGTCGCTTTATACCATCGAACGCGCGCCTTTGTTGTTTCGCTAACCAACGCACCTTTATACGTTTTTGCATAAACCCAACACACCATATAGTTGATTTTCTGCTAACCCAAACACACCTTACGGGTGTTATGCTAAACCAAACCAACCCTATGTGGTTTATACTAACCCAAGCACCCTTATTGTTGTTAACAGCCAAACCAAAGCTCTTATTATTCGTGTGCTTATAAGAAAAACTAAACACACCCTATAAACGGCTGGAGTGAGAACCGATCCAAATGCACCTTATGCATTTCTTGATACCAACCAAACGATTGCTACGTTGTTTTTCTACTAAAACAACGCACCCTGTTTTGTTGATGCTGTTACACCAAACGCACCCTACGTGGTGACACAGCCAACCAAACGCACCCTTGTGGTGGGTTGACCACCAAAACAAACACCCTTTTCGGGTTCTAATCAAGCCAAACGCACCCTCTTGGTGCTAAGAATAATCAAACGTCCCTTTTGGGTTTTTAGTTAAAACCTACACCACCCTTTTATGGGTAGAGAACAAACACAAACGCACCCCGTCGTGGGTGGCGTCGACGATGATGGCCAGAAGAGGTGCGGCGGTGGTGGAGGGTTCTTTTCTCTTTTTCACGGGCGTGGTGTACGTGTGATAATGGTGGTGTAGATGGTTTGGTGATGGAAGTGGTGCGGTGGATAAGGTGGTGGGGATGTCACCGGCGACGGTAGCAGCTGCATGGTTGGTGGGGCAGCGTCTGTGGTGATTGTTCGATGAGGTGGATGGAGGTATGGTGACGGTTGGCGGCTGGGGTGTGGCGGGCAGCGTGGTGTTGATGTTGGAGAGGGGGCGTCGTGGCGGGCGTGTTGGACTAGTGGATCGAGTAGATCGGGTGGCGAGGAGTGTTTTGGAGCTCAGCCGGAATTTTGGCCGGAGATGGTGGTGACGCCGGAATATTCGCTAGAAAGTATGGCGGCTGCGGTGGTCGGATTGTTTTTCCGGTGGAGAGGGGAGGGAGAGAAGATGGGTGTATATGTGTGTGTGTATGTTTATACGAATGAAATAGAAAAATAAAAAAAAACATATTTATTTATATAATATATATATTATATATATATTTATATATATATATATATATTATATATATATATAATTTATATATATAAACCTTCAAATCAAAGTGTAAAGTTTATATTACTTGAGGGTGAAGGTGTAAATATAACTACATGGACCGAAAGTTAAACTTTGATATAATTAATGCGTTAGGGGAATCGTTTGGGAACTAGTAAATGAATGATTCATAACACGAAACTTGCGCCATTGCGTTCCAAATAATTTTTCCAATAAAAACGAGTATTCACTCGACTAATTTTCATAAACGTTTTATAAAATTTATTTAAAACGTTTATTATTTATTTGTATATTACTGATAAACTTTGTCCGTAAAATGATCTTTTACTTGAATATTTGCGTTTTTAACAAACGTTACTGAATAAAATGATAACTAATTTACTAAATATTTTTATTTAATAAAAAGTGTTATTATAATAGAAATGTAAAATTTTATGTCAGGGTACGCGTTGTTCTTGTTTTAAAAATCTTTGCTGAGGGTTATTTAGGTCATTTTTGCTAGTTTTCGGGGTTCTCAGGCAAACTAAAAAGTTTGTTCGGATGGCGTTTTACATCAAATTGCTTTAGTGGTCCGAGTCGTGAAATGATGAGTGGTCGTTTTTGATAAGTCAGCTTAGGGAATAACATTTATCTTTTTCGTTTTCAAGTCAAAATAAGTTTAAAATTAACTTTGCACATGAGATTTGAAACTTAATAAATATGATTTATTATGTTAAATTATGTTCCGAAAACTTTACAGGTTACGCGGTCTGTAATCGTTTTTATGTGTACCAATAAAAGATCGATAAGTCAAAAGTCAAGTCGAGACCCGAAAGTCATTAGGTAAATTAGTCATTTACAATTCTGAAAAATTGCCACGTTGTTACACCTTTGACATGCCTTACCTTTGTCCTTGAATCTTTAACGATATTCTTTCGTGATTCCCCTTCTGTTGTTGATTGTGGTGAATTCTTACTGGTTCTTTGATAACTGTTGATAGAAATAATGCTTAAAACGTTATTAATATTTTTTGACATCTCTACGTTTTGATAATCACAAAATGTAAAAACGTTCAATGTAAAATTAAACGTAAACAAGTAATTAGTAGTAAATTTTCATTTCGACAATTTAAACTTTAAAAGGTTGAATAATGACCAATGCATTTTATGATCAGTGAATTTTTATTCAACCTCACATTTCTTTATAAAATGTTACATACATTTTTATAACTTTTACAAAACATTTTTCTATTTAAAAGAAATGTTTTATTCAAAATAAATATTTTGAATTCAAATTTCCTACCAAAAAACGGCTAGAAATGTTCCAGAAAACACCTCTCATGGAAAAGACAAAAAAGGGAGCCTCTGAGCCTGGGCGACCCCCTTTAGTGATAAGGGGGAACCGACCTTAGGAGCTAAGGGAGGCCGGCCAGACAAAAACGTTTCAGCGTGGCCTATAAATACTGGACTGTTCCCCACTGATTTTCTCACTTTTTGCACTCATTCTTTTCTGTCTAAAATCAGTTCACACATTTCTAACAATCCTTTGATCATTTAATCATAAAGCTTTGTTTTCAAGTGATCCAAGCTTAGATTCCTCAAAGTGCAAGAGGCATGAATTCTTTATACCATCATGTAAAGTAAGTATTATGAATTAGTATGGTTCTTGCAACCTTGTTGCATATTGTTGATATATTATAAATCATTTGTGTATTTTGTGAAGGTATGTGTAGTATGGTAGTTTGTATAATTAGGTGAATTGTAAGTGATCATTGTTAATATATTAGACCGTGATGGATTTAGGATAGTAGTGTTATTTGGTGTGATCAAAGTAGTGTTTAGTTGAAGTGAAGTATAGAATAGTTGTTTTTTGGAAGGGTTTGTGATAGTTGTGAATTGAATAAAGTGTGAAGGTGAGAAAGTATGTGTGGTGAAGCAAGTTGTGAATTGTTGTGAAGTAGTGTGATTAGTTGTGATAGATTGGTTCTAGCTAGGATTAGAACTCAACATTTGGCTTAGTGTCGGAAAATTGGGTGGTAAGCTAGTTGTGTATGTAGTTCTCCGCATAAACGGAGCTTGTTGTCTAGTGAAGAAAAATCTCTGAGTTTTGTGCTGGAGGACGTGGAGTAGGGCGAAGAGGTGCTTCGTTACTGAACCATTATAAATCCTTGTGTTGTGGTTTGATCTTTCTATCTCTTATCTCTTGTCTTGCATATTTATTTCTTTATATTGTTCAATTACTTATTTGTTTTGTTAATTGTTCATTATTGTGCACATTGTGATTCACATAAAGTCGAATTAGTTTTTATAAAACAAACATTTTCATAAATTAAAAAAGCAGTGTTAAAATATTCACCCCCTTCTAGTTTTTCACAATTGGTTATAAGGTGCCAGGTCAAACAGAATTTTTAAATAACGTGTATTTTAAAATTTGAATCGATCTATGGAATCGAAGAAAATTTTAGAAGGGCAATCTATGCAAGACATTTGAAAGTGATGGATTAATTTATTGGAAAAATAGATTCGAAACTTATGTGAAATCAAAAGATCTAGATCTTTGACATATTATCACCTATGGTGATTTTCCTCCTGTTCAATATAATCCCGAAACTAAAAAGGATGAAATAGTACCATTTGAAAAACAAAACGATGATCTTAAAAAGAGACTTGCTAAAAATAATAAAGCTAAAATGGTAATTTATAATGCTTTCCCATGTAAAGAACACAAAAGAGTTTTTATGTGTAAAACCACAAAAGAAATTTGGGATACTTTATTAATCACACACCAAGGTAATAGTCAAGTCAAAGATAACAAAATAGATCTTCTTGTTCAACAATATGAACAATTTACGATTCCGGAAGAAGAATCGATAGATAATACTTTTGCTAGATTTAATACTATTATTACTAGTCTAAAAGCACTTGATGAATGTTTTTCTAGCAAGAAATATGTTAGGAAATTTCTTAAGGAACTTCATCCCAAATGGCGCGCAAAGGTTACGGCTATTGAAGAGTCGAAAGATTTGACATCATTATCACTTGACGAACTTATTGAAAACTTGAAAGTTTATGAAGTAATAATTAAGAAAGACTCCGAAATGGTCAAAGACAAAAGAGAACAAAGTAGATCTCTTGCGTTAAAATCTAAAAAGGAATCTAGTGATGAAGATAGCTCAACTTCCGATAGTGAAGAAGAAGAATATGCCATGGCCGTAAGAGGATTCAAGAAATTCTTCACAAGACGAGGAAGATTTGTAAGACAACCACGAGATGAAAGAAAGTCATTGCAAAGAAGTAGAGACGACAAAAATGATAAAAGTAAAAGAAAATGCTTTAGTGTGGAGATTCAAATCATCTCATCGAAGAATGTCCAAAGTCATCAAGAAACAATAATCAAAGAGCTTTCATTGGAGGAGCGTGGAGTGATAGTGGCAAAGATGAGGAAGAAAAGAATAAAGACGAAACTTGTCTTGTAGCTCAAGTGTCTAACGAGATATGCTTAGGAATTAATTTGGAGCCCGACGAATGGATTAAAGATAGTGGATGCTCAAAACACATGACGGGGAACCGGAGGCTATTTTCTACATACCAAGCATACAACGGAGGTAACGTTATCTTTGGAAGTAATTTGCGTGGTAACATCATAGGCAAAGGTACGATTTCTCATGACTCTCTAATTATTGAAAATGTTGATGTTGAGCACGTAGATAATTTAAAATTTAATTTGCTTAGTGTTGGTCAAATATGTGATAATAAATAAAAAATAGTATTTACCAAACACGATAGCTGAATAATTGTAGGATATTGGAAATCATAACACAATGGAAGATAGATAGGTTAGCCGAATCTAGAGAGAGAAAGTGAGAGAGAAAACTTTCTAGTGAGATAAAATGTAACTTGTATAATGAAATGACTAACCACCTCTTCCATGGCATGGAAAAGGCTTATATAGTGTCTTACAAAACCGGCCAAAGGCCTTGGCATGGGCTTACACGTTGGGTTTAATTACCCAGCCTAATACCGAATGTCATACGATTTACTATCAACTACGAGCTATAATAAACAGTAAAATACATGGGGTGACCGAGCCTTTTTCTAATATCTAACAATCTCTCTTTAAGGGAGGTCACCCAAAAAAATACTAACTTAAGCTCAGCAATCTTCTGATTGATCTTGTGTTTAGCTCGTAGACTTTGATTCTTTACATGATATCTTGTACTTTGATGTAGTGGTCTTTGTCTCATGGCTTGTGTTTGTACTTGATATGTGATCATGAGCTTTCTTGAGATCATCAGCCAAATCTAGTCTCTAATCATCATCTTGTGACCTTTCACCGTCTTGTGTCTTGCGGACTGACATGCTCATACCTTTCTTGATCTTGAAAACTTGAGTAATTTATTCTTGACGTTCTTTAACTTTAATACTTGGCCACTTCAAGAAGGGCGTGTAATGTCAGAGTTGCGAAAGCTTAGAAACATATGCTTGAGCTTTCATGATTTCTTTGAATGTGTTGGTCAAGTATGAGCATATGCGGTTATAAACTTATCTCTGTCAGAAAAGGAAGACCCCAAAACCTGTAATAAAATAGTTAGCAATAGAGAGAAAATTTTATTTGAAAATCAGTCAACGTGTTACATAGTAAAAGGATTTTTGTAACACATCGAGAGTTTTAAGCTTTTGTCAAAGTTCATTAATCGTCAATTCGTATACTGGAACAAGTTTGATTCTTGTAGAATCGCGCCATCGTCTCTTTCCAGTTGACACAAGTTTGATCCATTTAGGATCTCACAAGTCACCTACAAAGAGCTTGTTTGATGTTGGCTCTAGCAGGATTTCCATCTTCGTCGTGATATTTAGTTATCAGTTGGATGTTCTGGCAATATCACAAGGATAATGCGTAGGACTCTTATGATAATCCTTGTTTTCACATTGTGTGAAGAACAGTAAAATAGAATGGTGCCCTAATGAGATTAATTGATGATCTCTTGGCTCTAGACTTAATTGTGCATTTTGGTTTTAGTGATCGGAGGCTGGAGCGGACTGCCACCTTTTCAATATCAACTAACTCGGAGTGAGAAAGTCAATAGATAACGTGTTTAGTCTTCGTGAGAAATGAAACAGAAATCTTTTAAGAGATTCTGAGAGGCTAGGGAGGGTTGTGAATTGCATCACTGGGTCCATGACGGCTTTCTTCAATGTCAGTAATCATCATTGTGATTCTGACAGTAGATGTATTGACCCGGTTTCTACCTAAGTGTATGGAGGGCTTCTTTCTTTACACCCTTTATCCTTACATTTCTTTTTCATTCTTTAACCCCTTTAGTGCTTATCGAGACTTCATGACTAGAACCTTGTTGGGTTTGTTCCAGTACTAGCTCCATCTGAGTCGGAACTATTCCCTTATTCTTACTTTTACTCTTTTTTTATGTCACACCTAAGGACTTCTACACTAACTAGTGGATTGTCCCTGTGTAGATCCCTCCAGTTCTGGCTAGATCAAGGGAACTAATACCTAACCTTACCAACCTTATAACTCCGATAAAATTAAATACATGGTCTGTCTTTTTGGTACAGTTCACCTTGCCATAAAACCAATTGAAAAACTCAATTAGGTACTTGTGATATAAATATCAAAGCTTTTAGTACCTTGATTGTTTTTGAATTTTCAAAAATGCTCCCCCTCAACATGTGCATCGGTTAAACAAAAATGTTTAGCACAAGGAGGACGGAGTATACACATGAGTCCACAAAATCATAATATTTTATCAGTTTTCATATTTAAATCACATTTTCTCCCCTTATCAAAAATTTCAAACCCTTTGATATTTTGGATACCAATGGATTCAAATATGTTAGAAAACTAGGAGACAAACATGCTGATTATTCACAGGCCGAATGGGGGACATATTAATGCTCCCCCTTAATCTAGGATGGTACGTGTGAGTGACAAGTATAAAACAATTTGAAAGATTTTGAGTTTAACGAAAAAACTCTTGAAAAACTTTATACTTGTCACTGAACAACTAAATATATACTACATGCTTATAATAATGTACAAGATATATTATACATACTAAGAAGATATTGACCTGAGCATCGAAAGGATGAAATCATTCCGTTCTTTAGATAAGTCTGTAGTCAACATCTCTTAACCTTCCACCAACAAAGCTTTCGAGACTCCTAAAAATTCTCCTAATCTTGAGTCTTCTCTCGATCACCTCCATAAAATCCTTAACTCCTCATTCTATCATCCTCAGACTAAATTCATGTTTCCATGCCCTTATTGTATTCGTACAGCTTGAAGTCTTTAACCATGTGATCCAGCTTGTCCAGAATCCTTGCATGTGCCCATCACTGGAACTTTGTACCTC
Source organism: Tanacetum coccineum (assembly GCA_026074375.1). Taxonomy (NCBI): domain Eukaryota; kingdom Viridiplantae; phylum Streptophyta; class Magnoliopsida; order Asterales; family Asteraceae; genus Tanacetum; species Tanacetum coccineum. The sequence goes on along the minus strand of BQNB010196718.1, from coordinate 1,848 downwards.
AGTCCTCTCGCACATCTTATTCTAATCATGATAATGTCCTCTGTAGATTACTGCCCTTGGCTTGCTGACTATGGTGTAGTCTTCTTTGAACAGAAAGTCAGATGCATTCTAATCTGGTTGAGTAAGATTGAGTTTTGTCTGATAACTTTCAATCATGAGCTGCAGATCTTCCACACGTTTTTTGATGACGATTTTCCTTATCCACAGGTTGATTGCGTTGAAGAGATAAACTTTGTCGGCACCAGATAAATGATTGAGCTGACCTTGAAGATGAAGCAGGTACAGATCTTTAAAATCATTCGGATGCAGATTATTAAAGTCAGCTTTTGAGATCTTGTATTCCTTGTAATCAGCTCTGCGAAGAACAATCTCTTTTAAGAAGGTATACCCGTATCTTTCATAAGTCTTGAGACTGACTACACTAAGAATCCGCATGTGTGATCTGACTGCACTATGATCAGAGGGGGCACTATGTCTTGTGATGTAGAATTCTTTGCGCTTAAACCACCAGTGAGAGATACCATAAGCAGCACTGATATCATACTCACGTTCACTCTCAATCCATAGTAAAGAAACTAGTTCTTCAAGTCCAAAGTCTAGGTATTGAGCTGCTTTCAGCTTGGATATGGATAAAGCCGATTTTCTGCCTTTGTCACCTGACACTAGATACTCCAGATCCCTATTGAAGAAGAATTGTGACAGAATAGTTACCTGACCAGGTGGTCCTCCTAGTGGTAAAGTTTGCTTACATCAGGAACCAACCGATGGCCCTCAGGATTAACCAAATCAACTTGATCTATAAGCATTCGGTGACACTCTTCCATTTGGAATTATAGGGAAATGCTGTTCTTGTGAAAGGCTTTGGCTACCTTGAATGCTGGGCCTTCTAAATCTGATTTGCTGAGCATTTTATTCCCTATCCTTTTGCAAAACCATGTAATGAATGATCCCATGTAATGAATGATCCCATAGGATTTGGCGAGTGCATTTGCCCAGTTGTTCTCTGGTTCAGGTAAATCATTCAGAGGAACGGACCAGTCTGGTTCAGGAGTTTCTGGTATGTCTTCCTCTGAAATAGGCTTCAACTATTCTGGCCTCGGCTTGATCTTTGGAAGATGGGCAGAATCAGTGTCCTCTGAATCAGATAGATGTGTAGTATCAGGCATAGGTACGTCTTCGACTTGTTGTTTAGAATAAGGACCTGACTATTGCTTGGAGGAGCTTAAAGGAGCTTCTCTAGTGTCAGACGTCTTCCAGGCTGAAGACTGAGGAGCAGGAGGTTGTGATGAGCCTGAAGCATCAGAAGCATGTATTTTTTTCTTACTTTGATCTGACTCAGGTAGAGGAGGAGGAGGGTCTTGATCGTCACAGCGTCTCTTGAGTGACTTGGCCTTTTTAGCAAAGAGCTCGTCCCTCTTTGCGCGTTCTATAGATGCATCAAGAGCCTCATAGAGTGCGACATGTTCTGGATGTGATTTGTATGAACCACTTTCAAACATCTATTGGGGAAGCATTTCTTTCATATTAGCTTCGGGCAGATCTATGAAGCGATCTCGAAGTGGAGCTTGAAGAGCCACATGAACAGCCTCTTTCATAGATTTATGGACAGTTTCATCGATCTTATGAGGTAGATCTCTAAGCTCCAAATTAAAAACCCTGGATCCAAGATTCTGAGTCATGTTATCAAGATTCTTTCTCTTCTGCTCTAAATCAAAGAATTTCTTTTCAAGTGCTGTGACACGCGCAACTAACTCTGAATCTATTGAGCTTTGTTGTTGTGGAGGAGGTGGAAGTGGAAGGGTTGTTGTTGTGGTTGCTGTTGTAGTTGTAAAGATTGGTGCTTGAGTG
>BQNB010196717.1:0-11268 GCA_026074375.1 Tanacetum coccineum | reverse complement strand
ATTTTTTTTCATTTTTTCAGAATTTTTAAAAATTATTTATATTTTTATAATTTAATTTCGTTATAAGTTTAAAAATTCATAAAAATTAACAAAATTATCAAAAAAAATATTTTTCCTTTTTATATTTATAATTTTTTTTATTAGTTTTTTATAAATAATTTAAAATTTTTATAAATTTTTAATAATTTTTAAAATAATATTGTAAAAATAAAATTATAAATATTTATATATTTATAATTATTTAAAAATATAATTTTTTTATATTAAATAAATTTATTTTTTTTATTTATAAAATTAATTATTTTATAATAAATAATTATTTTAAATATTAATAAATTAATTAATAATATAATTAAAATATTTTTTTTTTATATAATTTTATAATTTTATATAAAGGAAAAAATAAATTTAACTATATTATTATTAATTTTTAATAATATTTTAAAATAATAAAAATTTATTTAATAAAATATATTTAAATAATATATTATTTTATTTTTATTATATTTTTTATTTATTAATTATATAATTTATTTATAAATAATAATTTTAAATTAATGATCTATTTTAATTATTTAAAAAAATTTTTTTTATATATTTTATATGAATAAAATATTAGTATATATATATTTAATTAAAATTTTTAAATTTTATTTATAATATATTAAAAAATTTTTTTTATTTATTTTAACTATTTGATTTAATAAATATGTTTAATTAATTTATATTTTTTATTTTTTATTTTTTAATAATTTTATAATTTATATAATTTAATAAATAATTTTATTTTATTAATTAATAATATTAAATATAAAATTTTTTTAATAAATATTAATTAATATTAAATTATTTTATATTTATTATTAAAAATTATATTAATTTTAAATTATTAATATTATAAATTTAATTTTTTAATTATATTAAAAATTTTTATTATAATTAATTAAATATATTTATTTATTTAATAATATTATAAATTAATTTATTTATATGATTTTATTATTATTTAATTATTAATATAAATTTATAAAAAATTATTTAATTTAAATAATAAAAATAAATAAAAAATTTTATTTAAAATAATTTATAAATTTATATATTTATATTAATTAACTAATTATAAATATATTAATATAATATGTATATAATTTTATATAAATTATTAGAATTATATTATAATATATTTTAAATATTTATAGTATAAAAATAATTATTTTTTTTGATTAATTTAAAATAGAAAATACATTATTTAATTTTAATTTATAATTTTAATTAATTATTTAAATAAATAAAATTATATATAATTAATTAAATTTAAATTATAAAATAATTTTTTTAATATAAAAAAAAATGTTATAATTAAAGAATTTTTGATTTAAAAATAAAATATTATAATTATATATTTGTTTATATATAAGATTAATAATTATTTAAAAATAATGAATTAAAAATTATATTTAATTTATAATAAAATAAAAATATTTAAAAATATATTTTATATTTTATTTATTAATTATATTAAATATAATATATATTATATAAAAATTTAATTTTTTATATTTATATATATAATATTATAATAATTATATTCTATTTTAAATATTTTTTAAATATTAATTATAAAAATTATTTAAATTAATAAATATTTATATTTATTAATTTTGTTTATATAAAAAAATTAAGTTATAATTTATTTTTATATAAATTTTATAATTATTAATTTTAATATAATTAAAAAATTAATTATTTTTTTAATTTATTATTTTTTGATTATTATTATAAATATTATAAATTAAAATTATAATTTTTTTTTTTAATTAATTTAATATTTAATTAATTTATTTATTATAAATTTTATTTTAAAATTTATGAAATTTTTATAATAATTTTATATTAATATATAATTTATATTTTTGAATTTTTAATTTATAAAATATTTTTAATTAATTATTTTATATAATTAAAATTATATTTTTATTTATTTTTATTTAAATTATATTTATTTTAAAAATTATAAAAATAATAATATAAAAAGAATTAAAATTAAATTAATATTTTATTTAATATATTAATAAATTTTATTTATTTTATTATTAATTTTTAAAATAATTTTTATAAAATTTATTAAATATTTATTAAATATATTATAATATTTTTTATAAGTTTTTAATAATTTTTTAAATTTTAAAAATTAATTTTAAAAAGTATTATTAAATAATTAATTTATTTTATTTAATTATTTAATAATATTTATAAATAAAATTTATAAATTTATAATTTTTAATTATATTTTATATATATAATTATATTATGTATATATAATTATAATTTATTTTTTTATTTTTTTTTTTTTTTTTTTATAATTATAAATTTAATTTTATATTTTATAATTGTTTAATAAATTAATATTAATTTAAAAATTATATATTATTTTTTTAGATATTATTATATTTAATATAATTTATAAGGTATTATTATTATTATAATTAAAAAATTTAATTAATAAAAAATTTTTTAAATTATTTAATATTAAAATTAATTAATTATTATTATATTAATATTTATAAATTAAAAAAAAAAAAATTTATAATAATCTTTTTTATTAATAAATTTAAATTATTATATAAAATTATTTTATAAATTTTTATTTATTTATATTTATATTTTATTTTAATATATAATTTTATTATTATTATAATTAAATATTAAAAATTTAATAAATAAATTTTTTAAAAAATATATTAATATATTAAATATTTAAAATAATAAATTTTTATTTATATTTTTTAAATAAATTAATAATTATAAATATTAATTTTAAAATTTTTTTTTTATAAATTATTATTTTATTTTTATATTTATTTATTATATAATATAAAATATTATTAAAAATTAAAATCTTTTAAATTGATTTTTTTAAATTTAAAAATTGTAATTATTAATAATATTATATTTATATTTATATTATATAATTTTTTTATATGTATAATTTATAATATATATTATTAATATTATAAATTTTTTAATTTAATTAAAAAAATTAATTTATATTATATTATTATTTTTTTATATATTAATAAAAGTAAAAATTTTTTTATATTATAAAATAATATAATTAATTTTATAAATTTATTTTTAATAATTAATTATAAAAATTATAATATAATTAATTATTATTATTTTTTTATATAAATTTTTTCAATTATTAAATTAATGATATGAATTTAAAAATATTAATTAATATATTAAATAATTTAAATTTATAAAATTTATTTTTTTTTAAAAAAAATATAAAATTTTAATTTATAAGATATTATATTAAATAAAAATTTTTTTTTATATTTTATAATAAGTTAATTTAAAATTTATATTATAGTTTATTAATGTTATTAAATTATATTAATTAAATAAAAAAATAAAATTTTAAATTTAAATATTATTTATAAATTATTAAATTTTATTTTATTTTTTATATATAAATAAATATAAAAATTTAATTATTTTATAAAAATATTAAAATTAATAATATATAATTTAATTTTAAAATTGTTTATTAATATTATTTATATTATTATTATAATTATTATTTTTTATATTTTATTTTATTAAAATTGTTATAATTTATATTATTAATTTAATATTAAAAAATTATTTATTTTAATAATAAATAAAAATATTTTAATAAAAAAAATTTTTTATTTATTTTTTTTTAATTATTAATTTTATAAATTTTTAATTATAAATTAATTATATAATTTAAAATAAATAAATATAATATATAATTATATAATTTTTTATATTATTTATATTTAATATAAAATAATAATTAATTTTATTTATAATAAATTAAAATTAAATAATTTTATTATTATATATAAAATATTAAACTTAATATAAAAAATTTTATTTTTATTTATATTTATTATTTAATTATTTATTATTTTAAATTTTAATAATTATTATTTATAAAAATTTAAATTTATAAAAATAATTTTATAAAATAATTAATATAATTATAGTTTAATTTATATTTAAAATAGTAATAAATAAAAAATTATTATTTAAAATATTATTTTAATTTTTATTTAATATATTTTAATAAATTGTTTATAAATTTAAAATTTAAATTAAATTTCATAATTTTAATAATAATAAAAATTAATAAATTTATAATATTTATTTTTATATATTAATTAATTATTTATTTTTTTAATTATTTAATATTTAATAAAATTTTTAATTAATATAAATTTAATAATTTAAATATAAAAATTATTATATAATTAAAATAATATAAATTTTTTTTTTTTTATAAAAAATAAACTATATAATATAATTTTTTTTAAAAATTATAAATTAATATTTTTAATTAATAAAATTAATTTTTATAAATTATATTTTATAATAATTTTTTTTAAATTTAAATTTATTTTAATTTTTATTTTATATTTTATATATTATTATTTTATTTAATTAATATTAATATTTATTTAATATAATTTTAATTAAATTTAAAAAATTAATATAATTTATAATTTATATATTAAAAATATAATTTTTAAAAAAAATAATAATTTATAAATAATAATTTTTAATTAAATTTATTATATTTTATAGTTTAAATTATAAATTTATTTATTATATATAATAATTTTTAATAATAATTATTAATAGTTAAATAATATTAATTTAAAAATATTATTAAAAATATTTATTTTAAATTAAATTAAAAATATTTATTATATTAAATATTTAATAAAATTTAATATGTTTTTATTTATTTATTTTTATTTATTTATAAAAATAATAAATTAAAATAATATAATTTGATGTTAATAATAATATAATTTTTAAAATTTAAATTAATTTTATTAATAATATATAAAATAAAATTTAATGTAATAACATTTAACATTTATATCTTATTTAAATAAATTTTTTTTTTATTATATATATAAAAATAAATTAAAAAAATTATTAATAAAAATTTTTAAATTATTAAAAATAATAATATATTTATTAATAAAAATATAACTTATATATTTATAATAATAAAATATTTATATAATTAATATAATTAAAAATAATTCTTAATAATAATTATTAATATAATATAATTAATTATATTAATATTATAAATTATTTTTAAAAAAAAAAATAAATTATAATAATCTAAAAATTAAATATTATTAAAATAAATTTTTATATTTTTTTTATAATATTATTATATTAAAATAAATTATTAAATAATAAATATATAAATAATTAAAATTACTAATTAAATTTTAAAAAAAAATAAATAATATAATAAATATTTATAATATAAATATTTTAATAATATAATTATAAAAACTATTAATAAATAAATAAAATTTTATAAATATTATTTTAAATAAATAAATTATTATAAAATTAAAAAAATATTTTTTTAATAATAAAAATTAAAGATATATAATTTAATATATTAAAAATCATTAATAAATAAAATAAAATAATAAATAAAAAATAATTAAAAAAATTATTTTAATATATATTAAATTATTTATTAATATATAAATTATTAAAAAATAATTAAAATAAATAAAAAAAAATAATAAATAAAATTTAATAAATAATTAATACTATATAATAAATCATATTAAAAATAAATAATTTATTATATTAATAAAAAAAATAATCTAAATAAAAAAATTAAATAAATTATAATTAAAATTTCATTTAAATTATTATATACTATAATAAATAAATTAAATAATATTATAATATTTTTAACAAAATAATAAAGAAAAATTTATATAAATAATATTTTAACAAATTTATTAAATATATTAAAATTAATAATAAATAAAAAATTTAAATAATTATTAAAATAATTATTAATTAAATTTTAATAAAATATTTAAAAATAAAATAATAAAATAACAAATTTTTTTAAATAAATAGTTAAAATAATTTACTTTTATAAAAAAAAAATAAATATATAAATATATTAAAAAATTATTATATATTACATTAAAATTAAAAAAAATTAAATATTTAAAAAATAAAAATAATTAAATCAATAAATATAAAATATAATTTATTATAATTAAAATAATTTTAAAAAAATTAAAATTTATAAATAAAAAATAAATTTAAATAAGTTAATAAATAAATATTAAAATTTTCAAAATTTTAATTAAAAAAATTTATAATAAATATAAATATATTAATAAATAAATAAAAATTAATAGTAATTAAATATTAAAATATTCATAAAAATAATAATAATAATTAATAATTAATTACATATAAAAAAATATCTAAAATTTTAATATTTAGCATATTAATTTTTAAATTTTAAAATACAAATTACAATATAAAATATTTAAAATATAAATTTTATATATATTTTAATTTAAAATTTAAATAAAATAAAATATAAATATAATAATATAAAATTAAATAAAAATATATATTTTTTAAATAATATTATTAAATTATCTTAATTAAATTTATAAATTTATAAATTAAGTTAATAATTATAAAATTTTTATATAATTTTAAAATCTAAAATTAATTATTATTAAATAAAAATAATAAAAATTAAAAAATTAAAAAAATATAATATTAATATTATATTATAATATAAATATAAATTAAATATTACTTATAAATAATTGAAATTTTATATATATTAAATTTAATATATAAAAGTTATTATATAAAAAAATAATATTTTTAATTATATAAATTTTAATTTAATTTTAAATTTATTAATAAAAATATTATATTATATAATATTTATATAAATATATAATTATAAATAAGTAAAATCTAAATAATAATAATTATTTATAATTAGTATAAAAAAAAATTTAAAAATTAAAAAATAAATAGTGAAAATATAAGTTAATATTAAAATAATTTTATATATTATAAATTAATAAAAATAATTACTTTTATTATTTTATATAATATAAAAATAAAAAAAAAATAAATATAAATAATATAATTAAAATTATTTAATAATAAAAAATAATAATTTATAAATTAAAAATTAAATATAATTAAATATAATAAATAATAAAAATATATAGTATATATTTAAAATTAATATTTTATTTATATTTAATTAAAAATATTTATAAATAATTAATAAATAAAAAAATAAATATAATATTAAAATTTTTTTTTGTTTTTTTTATTTTTTTTTTTTTTTTAATTAATTATTTATATAGATCTTTTTTTAATATAATTTTTTTTATTTTTTTTAATTTTTTAGTTTTTTTTTTTTTTAATTAATTTATAAATTAAAAATATAATATAATAATATTTTAAAATTAATAAATTTATTTTAAAAAAAATTAATTATAAAATTAATCAATAATATAAATAAATTTTAAAAAATAATAAAATAAATATATAAATAAAAATAATATAAATTTAAAAAAAAATTAATATTTTATTATATAAAAAAAATAAAAAAAAAATAATAATTTATATAAATAATATAATAAATTTAATATTAAAAATAGTAAATAAAATATATTTATAAATATTTTATAAATATAATATTAAAAAAAAATAATTTATAAAAAAACATGAAAAAAAAGATTTATTAAATTATAAAGAAAATTAATAACAAATATTAAAAAAAATTTAAAAAATTAAAATAAATTAATATAAAAAAAATAAAAAAATCTATTTATATATAAAATATTAAAAAAAAAAAATAATAATTTAAAAAAAATATAAAAATAAAAAATATAATAATAATTTAAATAAAATAAATTATTATTTTATTTATAAATTTAAAAAAAAAAAAATATAATAAATAAATTTAAATAATAATAAATTATATAAAAATATATATTATTATTTTATAATTTTAATATGAATATTTTAATTTATAATAAAAAATAAATAAAAATATTTATATATTTATTAAAAAAAAATAATAATTTAAAAATTTAAAAAAATAAATAAAATATAAAATATATTTATTTTTTTAATTATGTATTATAAAAAATTTTTAAATAAATTATAATTTAAAATAAAATTAATTATAAATTAATATATAATTATATAAAATAAATTAAACTATAATTAAAAATATGATAAATAATTTAATATATTATAAATATTTTTTAAATTAATATTATAAAAATAAAAATTATTTAAAATATATTTAATTAAAAAAAACTTAAAATAATAATATTAAAATTATTATATTAAATTAATATAATAATAAAATATTATGATATAAATTATTTAAAAAAAATTAAAAAATAAACTATAAAAAAAAAAAATAAATATTAAAATTTATAAATAAATTTTTTATAATGTTTAATATAAAATTGAATATTATTATATTTATTAAAAAAAAATTTAAAAAAAATTATAAAATAATTAAATATTTAAATAAATTAAATTTAAAAAAATTATAAAAATTTAATTTAATAATAATAAATAATAATAAAAAAAATTAAAAAAATTTTATAATCATTTATTAAAATGATTATTAATAATTAAAAAAAATATAACAATAAATTTTTAAAATTATTAATTATAAAATAAATTATTAAATATTTTTATAAAAATATAAATATATTAAATATAAATAAAAAATTTTAAAAAATAAATTAATTAAATAAAATTTTAAAAAAAATATATAAATTTAAATATTTTAAAAATAAAATTTAATAAAAATATATTATATATAAACTAAAAAATAAAATTATAATATATTAATAATTTTAAAGTTTTAATTTTTAAAAAAAATAATTATTTTTTTAAAATAAAATTATAATAATTATAATTTATTATTTAATGTCAATTTATATTAGAAATTTATATATAATATAAAAAATTAATATAAATAAAATTTAAATTTAATTAAAAAATATATTATAAAAAAATTAAAAAAAAAAATTAAAATAATAATAAAATTAATAAAAATTAAAATATTAATATATAAATAATAAATTAATAATTAATAATATATATATATAAAAAATTTTGTATTATAATAAAAAAATATATTAAATTATATTTTAAAATTAATAATAAAAAAATTAAAAAATTTATAAAAAGATTATATAGTATAAAAATATTAATATATATTTTTTTTATTAATTAATAATATATAAAATAAATAAAATATAAAAGATATATAAAATAAATATTAAAATATATATAAAAAATATTTTATTAAAAAAAAATATTATATAATTAAAAATTATTTAATATTTTAATTAAAAAAAAATAATTAAATTTATTAAAAAATTTTATATATAATTTTATATATTATAAAAATTATTTTTTATTTTTATATATATTAATATAATATAATATATATAACATAATAAATATATTATAAATAAAAAATATTTAATATAATAAATAATATTATTATTTAAAAATTAAAATAAAAATAAATATTAAAAATTAAAAAAATAATAATATTAAAATATTAAAATATATTAAAAATAATTAATATAATTATATTATAATTTTTATAATTATAATATATAATTAAAAAAAAATAAATAATTAAAAATAATATTTAATAAAATTTAAAATTTTATAAAAATAAAATAAATATAAATTTAATTATAATATAATTTATATTTTATAAAATAATAAAATTATTATAATTTATATATAAATTTAAATTTTTAATAAAATATAATAAATTTTATTTAAAATAATTAATATAATAATAATAAATAAAAAAATTTAGATAAAATATTAGGAATAAAAACATAAAAAAATTTAAAAAATATTAATTATATAAGTTTAAAATTAATTAATGTATAAACATAAATTATCAAAAAAATTTATAAAAATATTTTTTATAATCAATAATTTATAAAAATTAATTATATTATATAGTAAAAAAAATTAAAAAATAAAATTAAATTAATATATAAATTAAATATATAAAATTTTTAATTTTTAAATTTTAAATTAATATTAATTTAAAATAAAAAAAAAAAATAAAATATAAAATAATTTATTTATTTATATTAAATATTTAATAAATAAATTTTTATAAATAAAAATATAATAAATTTTATTATTTAATAATTAACAATAAATTAATTAAATAAAAAATTATATAATATTTAAATAAAAAATATTTATAAATTAATAAAATAATTTAATTAAAATATTATATAATAAAATTAAAAAATTTTTATTAAAATTTTAATTTATAATATATTAAAATATATTTAAAAATTAATTAATATAAAATATAAAAAATAAAAAATAAAATTTTAAAAATAAACAAAAATATTTAATAATATGAAATAATAAATTAATATATAATAATAAATATATAAAAAATATAAAAAATATTTATAAAATATAAAAAAGAAAAAAAAGATAAAATTAAAAATATAATTATTAATTTATTATAAAATAAAAAAATTTAAATATTTTTTAAAAATTAAATTATATTTAAATTTTTATTATTAATTAAAATTTAAATTAAATTTATTTTTTAAATATTTCTAAAATAATATAAATAAATATACTTATATAAATAAAAAAAATAAAATAATAATAATTATAAAATAAAAATAAATTATAAATTAAAATTAATAAATCAAAAATTTAAAAAAATAATAAAATTTATTTAAAAAAAATTTATTATAAATAAAAATAAAATTTATATATTTTATAATCAATATTAAAAAAAATAATTTAATAAAATAAAATATTTATAATTTATATTAAAAATATGTAATATTTATTATATATAATAAAATAATTAAATTAAATATTAATATATATTATATTAAATTTTATTAAAAATTTTAATTTAATTATATATAGATTTTTATTAAATAAGAATATAAATAATTTATTAAAATAATAAAATTTTTTATTTTAAATAATTTTAAATATTAATATAATATAATAAAATTAATATATATTAAATCAATTATATAATATTATATTAAAATGTAAATATAATTATTAAATAAAAAACAAAATTAATAATTAATTATAAATAATAAAATTAAAAAAATATTTTAAAATCAAAAAAATTAAAATATAAAATTTATTTTATTTATTAGTTTTTTTATTATTTTTTTTTTTTATTTTTTTTTATTTTTTATAATATATTTATATTATATTTTTTTTTTTTTATAAAGTTTTATTTTTTGTTTATTTTTTTTATTTTTTTAATCTAATTCTATTTTTTTCATTATATATTTTTATTTTTTTTTTTTTATTATTTTTATATTATTTTTTTTTTTTTTTTTTATTTTATTT
>BQNB010196712.1:0-11268 GCA_026074375.1 Tanacetum coccineum | reverse complement strand
AATCGTACAAAAAAAGGAAATATCCGGGAAAAAATTAGCAAAAAAAAAACCCAAAAATAGCCTAAAATCTGGCCCAAAGTAAAAAAAAATACAAAACGGTCCCTCAACTTTTAACTATTTACGATTTTCTTACACAAAAAATCCCGTAAAAAAATTAACAAAAAAAACACGTCAAGTTTTTATTGTTCACAACTTTTTTACATTCATCGGCCCAAAAAAAGATATCGAACCGTCCCAAAAAAAGAAAATATTCGGGAAAAAATTAACCCGTCCCAACGCAAAAACAATTTTCCCGAATCATACAAAAAAAGGAAATATCCGGAAAAAAATTAGCACAAAAAAAAACAACCCAAAAATAGCCTAAAATCTGGCCCAAAGTAAAAAAAATAGAAAACGGACCCTCACCTTTTAACTATTTACGATTTTCTTACACAAAAATTCCCGTAAAAAAAATTACCAAACCGTCCCAAAAAAAGAAAATATTCGGGAAAAAATTAGCCCGTCCCAACGCAAATTTTTTTTCCCCGAATCATACAAAAAAAGAAAATATTAAAAATTAGCCCCGCCATAACGCATCGTCCAAAAAAAACCCTCGAAACGTAAAAAAAAAGTTATTCGGAAAAAAATTAGCCCCGCCACAACGCGCGGATTCTTTTGCTTGTTTCATACAAGACTTGTCATATCGGAACCATTGATTGTGACCAACTACAAGTACACTATATGACTATTCTTTGATTTTGATATCAACGACGTTTAGTCACCCGTGCGTTGCCGCAGAGCGAGCAAGACTATTTTTGCAACGGACCGATAATGTCAAGTACTATTTGTCAGTTGTTGGGACTCACCTTGCAATGAACTGATAGCCTCAAAGACTAATTCCGTACATATTTTAAAATATATACTCCCTCCGTCCTAAAATTATTGTCTCCCGACAAAAAACACACAGTTTAAGAAAAATGCATTTATTACTGTTTTATCTTTCTTACTTTTTGACAGAAAGACAGTTTTACCCTTAGCTATTTAATTAAAGTCTTTTTTAAAGTTTGTAATAATAATTTCAAACAAGGGTAATATAGTAAACTTGATCAAACTTCCCTATCTATTTTTAGTAATGGACAATTAAATTTGGACATCTCAAAAAAGAAACGTGGACAATAAAAATAGAACGGAGGGAGTATTAAATTTCAACATTTTTTATAAAAGCGTACGCATATCAAAAGCATAGAAATATTAGGCTCGTATTGTTCGCAGTTCGATGATCTTTTCAATGACATTTTTTCCGAATGAATCGATAGATACACGCTCCATATTTGATGAATAAAGTTTGTTATATAAAAAAGTCGTAAATAGGTTAAAGTTGAAGGTGTATTTTGCAACGTTTAGCATACTTGAAGGTGTGTTTTGAAAATTATTATTTTTACGTCGGAGTGCGTCGTGGAAAGTTTTTTTTAATTCTTTTTGTTGCATCGTAACTCACGAAATTTTTATTATTTAATTGCAAAAACTACTGCTCTTTAATATAAGCGAGGTTCGTCACCCGCGTGTTGCCGCGTTACGCGCGGGAGTATTTTTGCAACTGACCGATAACGCCAAGTACTAATTGTCAGTCGTTGGGACTCACTTTGCAACGAACGATAACCTCAAAGACTATTTCCGTAAATATTTTAAAATATATATTAAACTTCAACATTTTTTATAAAATCGTATGCATGTCAGAAGCATTGCAATATTGAGCTCGTTTTGTTCACAATCCGACGATCTTTTCAGTGACATTTTTTTTATGAATGAATGGATAAATACACACTCTATATTTTATAAATGAAGTTTGTTAGTATATTAAAAAGTCGTAAATAAATTAAAGTTGAATGTTGGTTTTATAACGTTTAACATACTTGAAGATGTGTTTTGAAAATGAGTTAATTTTTTTATTTTAAAACATAGTTAACAACAAAAACGTTCATCACTCCTTGCACTGCACACGCGTGATTATTCAATTTGTATTTTACATCGTAAACGGTGAAATGTCTAATTTTTTTAATCAATTAGCATATTGCTGATTGATATATACTTATAATTAACATAAATAACAATTATAACTTTTAGACAAAATTACATGTTTCGCTCATGTGGTTTACCTAAAATCACACTCGTCGCCTCTATTCGATTTTAATTACACAATTGGTCCCTGTTTTTAAAATAAGGACCATCGAAGCAATTAGTTCGAAAATTAGGTATCAATGGTGTAATTAAAATTAAATAGGGACGGTGGGTGTGATTTTGGGTAAACCAGGGAATAAACATGTAATTTTGTCTAACTTTTATTTTTAAGGGTTATTGAGCATTATCAATTCTATAGATTCCAGTTTTCACATGGTGAGTACTTTACTACAGTAGTTTATATGTAATTTGGGTCACAAAAATTACTTATCATGTTATATAAGTCGCCTAAAACTTCTTAGTTATGAATCTTTATTGTTGTTTCTAGTCACTCAACACTCAAGTAGCCTATTCAACAATGATAAGTAGAGTACTTGTTGAAATATATAGTCTCTTACCTGGTATAGAACTTGAGGGACTGATATTGTCTTTTTCTATTGTTATTTCTTGTTGTGGTTCAGGTTTAGCTTGAAGTGGATAAAGGCTGAAAGCTCAAAGGCCATTCTTGCCATTCTCTAAATCTCCTAAGTTGGGTCAAACTCCTATTTAAGCTAGTCAAAACCAGCTTTGTTGATATCTCTGCCTCTCTTATCTTTCGATATCTCACTCTCTCTTTTGTAACCCTAGTTTTGATTTAGATCATTTTGATCTTATTCTTTGTTTCTAATCATTGTAATAGAACTATTATCATATATATAATAGATCCACACCTGAGTAGCAGTAGTGGATTTGATTGTTTTTCAACTGATTGAGATCAGTTGTTGTATTCTTGTTTATTAAATTATTTTTGTTTAATAAAATTGTTCAGATTCATATTTTCTTCATGGTATCAGAGCCATGTTGCTCTGAAATCGTTTTCTAAAAAATTAAGGTTTCATAAAATTCAGGGGTTTTTTTGAAATTAATCTGTTTTTGTTCAATCAAATCGATTATATTGTATGATTTGTGAATTAATTTTACAAATCTATAAGTGTTTTTTATAAAATACCTAATTTTGAAAAATTAGGGTTTTGAGTTAATTAGGGGTTTTTGGTGAATAAGGTTAATTAATCATCAATTGTTGAGATTCTTGGTTGATCTTGGAAGTTCTGGGTTGTTTCCCTAATTTTGAGAAATTAGGGTTTGTTGGTGTTTGGGTTATTAGCTTGTTGTTGTGAATCTGCTATTTCTCTTGACTAAGTGAATCAAGAGAGTAGTCGGTTTGGGTTGGTTTGATTTCCGCTGCTTATTCTTGGAGCTCTGTAACACCTCTTTACTCTCTCTCTCGTTTTTCATTACTATCATCTTTATTATTTGTTGTGTCTGTCTGCCCTTGATCCGCCACCTTAAGTGGTGTGAAAACCTAAGAACTTCTTTCTTCCTTTATCTTTTTAGTTGTTGTTTATCTGTTTTTTAATCATGTCTGTTTATAACTCTGATAATGGTGATGATCATGTTGAGGATCCAATTACTTTGATAAGTAAACTGGATATTAATGACCCTTTGCATTTACACCTTAATGATTCTACTGCTCTAACTGTTGTTTCAATAAAACTAAAAGGAAATGAAAATTATCAAGTATGGTCTTGTGTTATGCTATTAGCTTTAGAAGGAAAAAATAAAACTGATTTTATTGATGGATCTTGTATAAGGTCTAATACAGATGAGGTTCTTGGTAGACAATAGGATAGAGTTAATGTTGTTGTTTTGGGATGGACCTTGAATTCTATTTCTGAGGAACTATTTTTGGGTTAATTTTTTTTAAAAGGGCTAAACATGTTTGGAAAGAATTAAAAGAAACTTATGATAGTAGATGGATCTATAATGTTTGGTTTACGTCATCAAATTCATACTCTAAAGCAAAATAGTTCATCTATTGTTGATTATTATCATAAGTTGAATGCTTTGTGGAAACAATTTGATGCTATGGTTGAATTGCCTAAGTGTGTTTCCAATGCTTCTGAAAGTTTTAAGAAGCATAATCAGTTAATGAAATTAATGCAGTTCTTAATGGGTCTTGATGATTCTTATATGCAAATTAAAAGTTATATTCTCTCTAGAGAAGTCTTACCTGATATTAGAAGTGTTTATGCTACCATCTCTAGTGAGGAATCTCATAGAGTTGCTTATGGTAGTATTGATGGTTCCTCTTAGAGGAATCAGGCTTCTGCTTTTGTCTTTAATGTGCCTAACATAAATAATTTCAAAGAAATAAACAGAATCTTAATAGTGGATCTAGACCTAATAACTTGAACAATAATAGGCAAGGTGGGGATTCTACTTTGGTATCTGAGAATTGTAGGTATAATGGTCATTCTATTGATAGATGCTTTAAAATCATTGGTTATCCTGTTGATTTTGGAGAAAAAAACCAGGACAAAATTTTAAAAGGAAAAATGTTTCTAATAACAACTCTGTTGGGACTAGTTCATCTTCTAGGTTTACAGATGAACAAATGGCTACTCTTATCTCTCTCATCAAAGATAATAAAATTGAAAAGAATGTTCAGGTTAACATGGCAGGTACTTTGTTTGACAACAATACTATTTTTCATAAAAACTTTGATAAGTTTTTCTGTTCTAATACAAATTTTAAACCAAAATTGGTTTGTAATGGCAAAATTGTTGATTCAGAGGCAAATCAACATATGACTTACACTAATAAGGAATTAGATAATGTTTTTGATATCTCCTATCTTAAAATAAAGGTTGGTCACCCTAATGGGACCGAGGCCTTTATTTTTAAGATTGAAAATCTCAAGTTATCTAATGGCTTAGTTTTGTAGGATGTGTTGGTTATACCTGCATATTGTGTTACTCTTATTTCTGTTCATAAGTTGTTTAAAGAGAATAAGATTATTGTTGCCTTTGATGAGAGTATGTTAATACAAATATTCTCACAAAAACGATATTTATATTTAATGATCTTCATGTTTTGATAATAACAAATATAATGTCATACTACGTAAAAGTTTACGTAAACAAGTTATTTAGTCGAAAGTTTACTTGACGAAGACAAATCACTTAAGGTATGAATATGACATTATTAAACATAGTTAATGATCAAAGAAAAACATTATCATTTGCATAAACCTTTTCTAATCAAATGAATTAAGTTAACACATGATTAATTATAAGTTAATTGTATTAATCATGTAAGACAAAATAAGATTAACCATAAGTGGAAACAATCTTTCCAAATCTTTTCAAATCTAGAAAATATTTCCTTATTGGTGATAAGAAATATTTTGTTCTAGAAGAATCTATTAAACTAGTTTTAATAAGTACAAAACAATATTTTGTATAGATTTGGGGTTAATCATAAAATGAAAAAATGTTGTCCCAGCTCCTTGGACGGATCCACCATAACAAGGCACGGATCCAGGCTCTGGTGGATCTGTGAGTCGTAACGTCCAGCTGTTTGGGACAACATTTGAATTTCAAAGGTTTGCCTATAAATAACAACCTTAAATCTTCATTTTAGACAACTCTTGTAAAATATTTTTTACATACATCTTTTATCTTTTATATTCTTTGATTATTATACGTGTTACATAATCCATTACAAGTGATCAACTCATTCCACTCTTTAGTGAAGAACACTCAAGAAGACATCAAGCTTCAAGTGTTAATAGTTTAGTTGTGTCATCACGTTTGTGATAATCATTCATCTTGTATATCTTGTGTTGTGTGTATCATATGTATATGATAGGTAAGATTTAGGCCTCAAAATACATAGTGTGTTAGATTACTTCTATCTCGAAGTAAAACTCAGTATTTAGCTTAGTACCGAAAAAAGTGTAAGCCACGTGTATGGTTTTCTTCACCTAAAGGGAGCTTGTTGACATAATGAAGATAACTCTCAAGTTGGGTACTTGGGGAGTGGAGTAGGGCAAAAAGGAGCTTCGTAGCCGAACCACTATAAGTCATTGTGTCATCGGTTTGATCTTTCTTATCTTTACTTTCTCATATGCCGTAGATAATTAATTTACTTATTGCATCGCTATCATATACACTTGTGTATATCTCTTGAATTCACATAAGTCGACAATCTAAGTTTTAATTTTAAAACAGTAAAAACTATTTAACCCCCCTTCTAGTTTCCATAAGTTATTATATTCAACTTAATTAAACACATTCAAACGAGGAATATCGGATGTTTTGTTCACCTAGTGCAACTATGGAAGGCAATCCTAACCCATTCTTTGAATGATTCGTCTCATATATGAATGCGTATAACCTATTTACTATTGAGAAAATTTCGGCAGCATTTCCCCTCAACTCCCCAAATATGTGTTTAAAGACATATTCATAGGAGTAAAAGAGAAACACTGTCGAAATCATCTCAAATAGTAAACCAGTTATACGCATTCATATCCTATATGAGACAAAACATTCAAAAATTAGTCCCAAACAGGGGACTTTCCGAAATTAATTTCTAATAAATTAATTTCGGACGGGTTTTCTATATGATGATTAAAATCAGACGGGGATTTTCTGAAATTAATCACTAAAATCCTAAAACATTCCTAAAGGGTTTAATAAAACAAATACCAAAAACATACATTTATATCATATAATTAACAAAACTAAATGTACAACATATTCTCATCACCAAATGAAGCTTATTCCTAAAAAGAGTGTTTGGATTTGCATTTTACAGTGTCAAGGAGTGTTTGGATTTGCATTTTAAAGTGTCAATGAGTGTTTGGATTTGCATTTTACACAAAGTAATAACTATAAACGTTCCCCGATGACATGTCCCCGGGATACCAAAAGGATAAAAAAAAGTTAGAACATACCTTCGACTGTGGACTCGGCTCGTTCTCGCCCCTTGGCTCGTTGTCGGCTCTGTCTCGCCCCCTTGGTCTAGTCAACAGTTGACTGCCAAAATTTTTTTAACAAAGTTTTACAATTAACAACTTATTATACCTTATTAATTATACCTCAACCAAAATTAACAAAACCTTTAATAATTAACAAAATTAAAAAAATACAACCAAAGCTTGAATTACCAAAAACGAAAATCCACCACCAGCAAACTTGTTTAGAGGGGTTAGAAAAAGAAGATATATAATTATCATTTAGAGGGTTAAGGAAAGAATTATGTTTAGAGGAGGAGGAGGGTTCAATTCGTATGCTCGTGTGCGAGTGTGAGTGGCGGTTGTGAGTGGTGGTGGGTTATGTGGTGAGTGGTGGGTGAGCTGTGGTGGTGGGTGAGAGGTGGTGGTGGTGCTGTTAAAATCGCCGGTTGGGAGTATTTGGTGTGTTTTGTGTTTTTTTTACAAACTGTGAACTCATGTTTGTTTTGGTTAGTTTTAAAATCTCCGGCGACATTCCCCGGCGACATGTCATCGGGGAATGTTTTTTAATAAAAAACTTTTGTCGTTTAGCAAAAATGGCGCGTTACTGAAAATTTTCGAGGGTAACAAACGCCAGCGACATGTCGCCGGGGAATCGTTTTTAATAAAAAAATTATATAGTTTTTTAATAATTAATATTTAAAAAATATATTTATATAATTATGTTTTTTATAAATAAAATTTATATAAATAATAATTTTAAACAAAAATTATATATTTTAGAAAATATATAATTATTATTTATATAATTATTTTTTTATAAAATAAATAATTATTATTTATAATTATTTTTTATAAAATATATAATTATATAAATACTAATAAAAAACATTCCGGTTTCTCAGTTCGTTCCGGTCCAGTCGGTTTGGTTTCTCGGTTCGTTCCGGTCTAGTTTCTCGGTTCGGTCCGATCCGATCGGTTCGGTCCGGTTTGGTTTCTCGGTTCAGTCAGCTCTAATCGGTTTGGTTCCTCGGTTGAGTCTGGTCCGATCGGTACAGTTTCTTGGTTCATTAGATGTTCAACGGATGAGTCGGTATGGTATCGTTGTACATTAGATGTTTAACGGATGAGTCGATATGCTATCGTTTTACATTAGATATTCAACAGATGAGTCGATATGGTATCGTTGTACATTAGATTTTCAACGGATGAGTCGATATGTGATCCGTCCTTTTTAATACATATATATATATATATATATATATATATATATATATATATATATATATATATATATATATATATATATATATATATAGATATATATATATATATATATATATACAAATACGTAATAATAAGGAGGATCAGTTTTTTGGCACCGCTGCCGGGGAGAGGTGTAGCGATTTTTACGAGATTGTTTGTGTTCGAGCCTTAAAGAACCTTCCCTGTGAAGTTATTTTTCTTTATAAAAATATAAAAATACAAAAATATTTTTCATTTTCTAAAAAAATAATAAAAAAAACAAAAAAAAACATTGTCTATAAAAAGAAATAAAAACTACCAAGTTGGTAAAAGAACACCAACATATAATACCTTCAATTGAGGTATTATCCATCAATAAGTTCCCAACTCGAATAAAAGATTTAAAAACTTACCATCTGTGTCACTTACGAAATACGGCTCACCTTAAAAAGTAACATTTTTAAGAGCTACCGTGAAGTAAGTTTGATTAATTGGTTTAAGTTGTCTTATCTCATTTTGTCCGTTAATAAAATATGTTGCTTAAAAAACTCAAAAAAAAAACAAAAATAATCTTCTTTTTGTTCTTATCCATTTAATTCTTTTCTTAACCCTCTAAATTGTTTAATTCTTTCTTATGACGTCATTTAACCAACGTGTGAGTACGGGGTCGTGGACCAAAACCATGTGATTTTGGGCTTTTATTGTTATATATGTTACATGTCGCTGTGTGGATGTTATTTTTTCTATCTTGGGAACTTGTTTAAAAAAATTGCACTTATGGTGCTTGGAATGCCAGTCACTTGTTGTGGGTGTATGTGAGGCCCTGTTAAGAGGAGGATTTTGTTCATTTTGCGCTTCAAGAGATGGAAATTCATTTGATTATAATCCAAATCCGAATTCTTTCAATGAATCTCAAAATTTTTCCGACTACCCTCCCTCAACCTGGTACAGAGACGAATTTTTGTGAGTTATGCGGAAACGATGCTCATTTTGGTTACGATTTTCCAACACAAGTTCCGTTTAATTCTAATCCGGACCCTTGTTTCGATCAAAACTTCGATAATAATTTTCCACTAACTTCACCAAATTTACCACAACAATACCTTTGTTGTCCGAAAACTACGGGGGTTCCTCAAGCGACTTTTCGTGTCAACAATGAACCAAGATCATTATACATCTAATCCTTCCGGTTTTGACCAATTTCAACCCCCGCAGTATTTCCCCCCCACTCAATTTTTTATTCACTCCTTAGAACGATATTAAGAAAAATTTGCAAGCTCGAGAAGACTTAATGGAAGCTATACAAGCCTTTTTAAAGGAGTATGATCATATACCTCCTAATGAAAAATGCATGGCTTTATTGCTAGCTGAGGAGAGATTCCTGAAAATTAAGCAAGAGCAGAATCAACCTAGAGTTATGCAAGAATTGCTTCTTAAACTTATGGATGATTTGCAAATAGAGTTTTTGAAACCTAAGGTCCGTGAGTCCCGATACTAGTCTCTGTGGGGTGTCAAAAGCCTGGTCACTTAGCCGCAAGGTTGGGATGTGCCGAGACGAAAGTCACTACATGGGATGATCTCGCCTTCAAACTCATTATTCTCGGGTGGAACGTGAAACATAGAATTTTGCAAAACGTTGATCCATGGTTGAAATTCAAAATAGCACATTCACCTAAGATATAATAATTGTCGGGAGTGAAAAGTTCACAAGTTGCAAATATGAGTAGTGTTAGCATCTTAACTAATATTTAACGGTGATTTTGTTTTAAGCTTGGTTTGGAGCGAGTGAAAAGTCGGGGACGATGAATTTATCCTTTTTGGGGCATTTTCGGATCGAAATGCATCTTGTTCTATGATCCCTAACGGTTATGAAAATAACGAAAGTCAAATAAGTTAGTTGCTAAAAAAAATGCAAAAATTAGTAGGAATAAGTGTATACCTTTAAGAATGGTAAAAACGGGGGCTTTTCTAAACTCTTGATTCTTTAATTCCCCTCGATGAACACTTAGCTACTCTTCGAGGTAATTAGTCGAGGGGGATCGAGATTCTTAGTTTTCTAAGTGCTTACTTATAGCATTGCGTGAGGACACGGTAATAGTTTAGTATGGGGGATTTTGGTATGTGCTTAATTACACATACCTTTTACCTAATAAAACGAGCCTAAAATGACCAAAATATATCAAAAATGCATTGTATTTGTGTGTTTTGTGATTTATGATGTGCATGTAACGGATATTCAAAAAAGGACAAAAACAAAGGTAAATTGGACAAAACCGAGCACGGGAATAAAAAGAGCGCGAGAAAACGAGTTAACGTTGCCTTCATTGCTTATTGGGCCAGCCCGTAACCCATTTATATAGGCCGGGCCAGCCCATATATTTACTTGTCATAAAATAAGTAAGCCCATGATCATGAGCCCAATTTACATGGCCCATGGTCTCGTAATGTCCATTTGAAGAAAATGAAATGAGTTAAGATTGAATATTGTAACTCTAGCTCACGTGATTGAAATTAAATCAAGCATAGTCACGTGCTTTCCCACTTTCATATATTGCAGCGAGTAAAAAGAAGACACGTGGCCTATTTTCTTTATTTAATTTGCAAATAGAACATGTAATGTGTGAAGGAATGAGAATGCGTTTATTAAACGCTTGTAATGGACACGTGTTGGCAATGTGTTAGTGGATCCGGTCCTATGAAAGGTGTACGAGGTAATGTCCAACATAAGTGACCTTCCAAGAAATTTCTTGCTGACTCGAAATGTCAAAATTGCCCTCGTTTTCTTGGGCTGTTATTGGCTATTCTACTTGAAGGACAAGTCTACCCTCACCAACTCTTGAGCTATAATTTACATACGCATGCAACAACGAGGGGGATTTTTTTTTTTTGGAGTAGTAGTTGTAGTATAGTTTTTACTTATTTCTAAAAAATCTTTTTGCTTATTTAGTTTTGTAAAAAGCTTTTTCAAAAGCTTATTGTAATGAGACCTTGTTAAGCTTATTAATGAAAGATGGTTTGAGGTTGGTTTTACTTTTCTTTTTAGCTTATTTAGCACTCCTTTTAGCTTATAATCACTTTTCGCTTGG
>BQNB010196711.1:0-11268 GCA_026074375.1 Tanacetum coccineum | reverse complement strand
TGAACCAATGATTGTCTTATAGTTACAGCTTTAGAACAGCATAAACACGTCTAACCACTACGCTTATGTGGTTTTAGCTTGGCTGATTTAAAGGATTTTATGCAAGTTAACGAGATCTATTCCAAAAACCATGTCTTGCATATTTCCCTTCTGCACTGGCTCCGATGCACCTAACATACCAGGTTACTGCTGATGACATCAAATAACGTCGATTTTATAGCATGATTTATCCTATGTTATTAACCCATTTTGTATAGTTATTGCAAAGAATTGTTACTTAATCGTTTATATTTAAGAATTGCAATAATTATGGAGTAATTGGTGAAACATAGCAAAAGGCGCGCATTCTGGAGCTTAAATGAAGATATTTTAAAGATTACTATTCTGAAGACTAATACGCCGTATCCATCAAGGAAGATACGATCACCAAAGACCACAAAAGGAATGAAGATCAATACGCCGTATCCAGAGGACTCAATACGCCGTATTCAAGATATGGAATCAATATAATATTCTGGAAGATATCAAACGTGGTCCCTACTCTAAGAAATCCCCAATACGCCGTATCCAACCCATTGGATACGCCGTATTGAACCGACTTCCAGACATTATAAATAGAAAACTCAAAAACGAGTTTTAAGTGTGCTAAATCATATTCTCGATACCTAAACCACAAAAGTCGATTTTCAGAGGAGAAAAAGAGCAGAAGAGGTCGAGCAACGTATTCAATTCCATAGGAGACATCGTGTAATTCCATATACTTTAGTAATCATTCAGTTTTTGGTATCATTCGTTAACTCGGTTAGTTTACCTTGGCTAAATTATTACTCTTGTATTTATTATGACGTTTGAAGGCTAATACCTTCGGGTATTAGCCATTATTATGAAGATCTGAATGTTTGGTATTTGTTTATATCGATTTCTTGATTTATCGTTGAGTGCTTGTTTATGTTTATCAATTTATACTTGTTTACGCGCTTTTGTATGCGACCTATCATTCAACTTGATCTAGCAAAGTGGACCAAGTGGATCTAGAGTCCAGGATAGCTCTCTATATAGTAATTTATACATCTAGAATAATAGTTACACAAGTATTGTCCTTCTAAGTCTGTGTCTAGGATACGCTTCGGGCTTAACTAGTTAATTAGATATTGCCGATGGTTTATTGATCGTGTTGACTAGCAGGTGACCTAGATAATTCAACAAATAACGTTTTGATTCCATTGGATAGTTGGACAAGTGGACTACTAGTGTATAGATTACCATTAAGCGGTAAGTGGGTAAAGTCTCTATAAGCTAGGGTTTAACAAGATCACCATTGCTTTAATCCCTAAGATAGATTATAATCAGCAAATAAGGATGCTTTATGCGGATGCTTTAATTGTGACAGAATTAATGTGTTTAGGTCTTAGGATGATGTAACGCCTAAGTCTTAAGAATGATATGCCACCTCGAGAGAAGAAATCATTGCACTTAATAAATAAACCAACGTTCTAATCGGATTAATAATGGTTAATACAGTTTTCTTATATAAGGTTCGACCGCTCTTTTATCTTTTGTCTATCAGCTTGCGTGGGTAACAGTGTCTTGAATTGATTGTAGTCACCGACCAAACCGTAGATTAGATAACCAAGATATTAATTAAATTGATAGATTTAACCTCACTCTCAGTGATCGACATCCTACTTACCATGAAATTACTACCGATCGGGTACACTGCCCGTTAAAGTGTTGTTTTTAGTTGAGTCAGCAAATTATAAATTTAAAACTTGAATCAATAAAATATACACCACACAACGACACATCAAGTTTTTGGCGCCATTGTTGGGGAGTGAAAATTAATCTTGATTTTTATTTTAATATTTTAGTTTTTAACATTAGATTAGATCTAACCCTTAGGATTAGTATAATTTAGATTAGTGTATATTCTGTATTATTTGTATATTTGTATATTTGTTTGCTTGTATATATTTCTGTGTTTAATTATTTGCATATTTAATTGTTTTTCTTGAATACACTGTTCTGGTCGACAGTTGAATACGGCGTATCCACTTCCACTGGATACGGCGTATCTAGTTCTCTGTCCAATACATCGTATTCATCCCAACATATTAATACGGCGTATCCACTTTCATTAGATACGGCGTATTGATCATCTGATAAAATTCTTGGAACTTTTTAAACCAATTTTTTGTTTCTCCCGCTGGTTCTACTGATAATTTTCTGGGTATTTTTTCAGTAAGAATGACAAAGGTTATCAAAGGAGAGTTTGAGAAAATTAAGGATATTAAGGTCGAAGATGATTCGCTCGCTTACGATTCATCACTTGAAGTTTTCAACTGTGGAGTCAGTCGATTAAGCAAAATGGATGACGATTTATTCACATATGAAGTTGAAATTGATAACATCCCATGTGACTTAAGAGTAGATGATGAGGTAGAGCTCACTGATGAAGAATTTTCTGATAATGAAGATGAAATTACTGAAGTCTTTAGAATCGACACTAATATATTTAACTACGAGACACCTATCTGTTTAGCATTCAACGAATTTAATTATCTTCTAAAGGTAGATACGGACTTACTTACAAAGGATATTATGAGGTTTAAAACCTATGATGATTACAAAGATGACTGGATCTACAAATAGAATAAGGATGTACCATGAGTTGATGAGAAACCATGGACTGACACTTGAGTTTGGACAGAACCGAAGCCAGTCATACATACTTACAAGCCTTTCAATTATAAAACTGGGTGTTCGGAATGGCCATGTAGTTGTATGAATAATGGATATTGTAATGGAGGAAACTTACATGGAGCATTTATTATTGAAAATCAACTCCATTATCAAGATTACGAGTGGTACAAAGCTTTTGAAGATAGTGAGCTTAAAGATAAAGCTTTAAGAAACTAGGCTATCATGGAAGGATTAATCAAAGATGATGATGATGAGTCAAATTATGAACAAAATGAGATGATGGGGGCATATATACAAACTATGATGATACTTATAAAATAAAATGATGATAATGAAAGAGAAGAATTATGTGAAGTTCATGAGCCATCATTATGCACGATACAAAGATTTGAGATGATCAAGTATTCATTTGGACAAGGCGAAGAATATGTTGCTATTAAAGAAGATGAATACGACGATCTAACAGGAACAAGCAATAATGCATGACGTACGTATCAAGAAATCTTTCGTATGATGGAAAAAAGATGGATGGTGACTAGAGCAACGTGAAAGAAAGCTGAAGAAAAGTCTAACTTAAAGTCTTCGTTGTAAACAAAAGTGCTTCCCGGGAGACAACCAGGAATGTTATTTAATTTTGTTATCGAGTCTGTCTTCCGAGACTTCAATACGGCGTATCCGTTCCACCCCATACGGCGTATTGAATGTCTGGAAGTTATCCGTCTTTACTTTTTATGCACTTTAAAAACATTATTGTCAGTTCTGTGAATACGCCGTATTCATTAACTTGATACGCCGTATCCACAGACTGCCCCGTATTTAGTTTGTTTTAGTTTAGTTTAAATTAACCATAGGTACCAAGATAGGAATGCACCTGTTTTCCTATATTTTACGCAGGAACTCGTGAAGGAAATATCGACAAATATTGGTGAAAAATTTACGAATCTAGAAATCTTGAAGTATTGGAGTCTTGAAACCTCAAGACAGCTGTTCAACACAAAATATTCTCATAAACGCAAATTGGAGAATCTATCGAGAAAATATCAGAGGAGTTTCTCATTCTAATTCTTTTTAAATTCCCGTATTTAATGTTTTATATATACAACGAGGACGTTGTATAATTCAAGTGGGGGGATGGAATTAGAATGATCACTTGTCCTATTTTTTCACAATAAAAAGCTTAAATTATGCTCAAATTTTAAAAAATTTCATGCATACTTTTGTGAAATTACTTGTTACATAACCCGCACACAATAACCCTTGTTAGATATTGTGAGGATTTAACCTTTCCATTTCTAAATGTTTACCTAAATTCCACAAAATATGAGTGTGTCGGTGATGTGAACTTGGCTTGGTATATCTATTCGAGACCACAATAATGAGTATTATGAATTTAATTAGAGTAACTTGTTTAAATTGGTAAATCTTAGGATTACAACCAAATCGCCTATACATGTTGATTATTAACTAACTACATCGGTTAGTTAACCTCTCGTTAAACCCTTCCTCAATCATCTTTAGAGTGATGATCCACTAGAACAACCCGTAGAGCCATTCCTTTAGGAATTTACACCAATTATTTGTTTCGTTACACCCTTACACCTTAACCTACCCGGTTAGATTAAAGTTTAATTTACTGTTGCTAGTGGCTTAAAGTGTAAAGTTTGTATTTCTTGAGTCTTGTGTTATTTTCTATCTTTGGTGCGGTTGGAAATTTGCACATTGCAAATGGGAATGTATATTAGTAGTCAAAGCTCATGTGATTTTACTACCGTCACAATTATTGGTGAAACCGAAGAACGAAGAAATTACTAAAGGAATTATCCAGAATTATTATAATGGTGAAGATGGTGAAACTACACCGAGATTTAAAGAATAGTTAGCAAAAAAAAGAGAAAGAAAGTTTGAAGATAATCATTTCGCAAAAAGCATTACCGAAGGAATTAAACGAAAGATCGATTATTCGTTGATACGTCTAAAAATCAACGATGTAGAGTATTGTACAAAGTGGAAGATATCGCTATTTGCCTTGTAAAGTATGTAAAGTTTTGGGATGATTGGGAAGTTGATCGTTATGGGAACACCAACTTAGGTTGTTGTTTTTGATCTATGATCAAGACGTTGTAAATAGTTGTGTCTTAATCATGATAACGGTTGGGAAAAAGTGTCTAGCAACTTGTACTTTAAGTCTTAATCTATTTGTTTCTTGATTTTTATTTATCAATAATTTACTTCCCTCTCACCTAATGATTAGCTGCTAGTTTTACGCGAATGAGGACTTGTTCGAGCGTGCATGTCTATTCTGTCATTACAGCCATGAATGCATGTCTTAGCTGCCTTGTTGGTTTATGACTTTTGGTGAAAGTTAGAAGGTTCCTACCCTATATCATACATGGTTCTCTACCCTATACTCATTCTCCCATCTTAACCGTTAGCTAAATTCGAATGGGGATGTGATCGAACACACATGTGTATCTTGGCATTTCGGGTGTGTATGTGTGCTTCAGCTGCCTTGTTAGAGTGGTCCTTCTGGTAAAAGATTGTAGAATGATCAAATCGTACGCCTTTCTATACAAAAACCCATATTTACCCTTATAAACTTGTTACTCCTTAGCTTTAGCGGTGGAGATGTGTATCCTTGCCAAGCTTAAAGAAGAATACTCATCACACTGAGTAATTGAGAGAATTGTACATGTATACCACATAGATTAGTTGAGTGATTTGAGTGTTTTCATCTTCCTATTTCGTGAGGTGTTTGGTTGTGTACTTGTAATTGATCAAATAAATGCTTAAACGGAAAAATCCTTTGGGATACATTTTATAAACTTCTAAAGGCTACTTGAGGACAAGTGGATTTCAAGTGGACGGATATTTATGGTTGTTTCAAATATACATCTATGTTTGCATCAATTTTTCCCATGTTTTAACCCATTTGTATAGTTATTGCTAAATAATTGTTACTTAATTCATTTATATTTGTGAATTGCAGTTATTATGAGTATTCTTAGTAAAAGGCGCGCATTCTGGAGCTTAAATGAAGATATTTTGAAGATTACTATTCTAAAGACCAATACGTCGTATCCATCAAGGAAGATACGGCGTATCCGTACCTGCACTCACCAAAAGACCACAAAAGGAATGAAGATCAATACGCCGTATCCAAAGGACTCAATACGCTGTATTCAAGATATGGAGTCAATATAATATTCTAGAAGATATCAAACATGGTCCATACTCTAAGAAATCCCCAATACGCCGTATCTAATGCATGGATACGCCGTATCAAACCGACTTCTAGACCTTATAAATAGAAAACTCAAAAATGAGTTTTAGGTGTGCTAAATCATATTCTCGATACCTAAACCACAAAAGTCAATTTTTAGAGGAGAAAAAGAGTAGAAGAGGTCGAGCAACGTATTCAATTCCATAGGAGACATCGTGTAACTCCATATACTTTAGTAATTGTTCAGTCTTTGGTATCATTCGTTAACTTAGTTAGTTTACCTTGGTTAAATTATTACTCTTGTATTTATTATGATGTTGAAGGCTAATACCTTCAAGTATTAGCAATTATTATGAAGATTTGAATGTTTGGTATTTGTTTATATCAATTTCTTGATTTGTCGTTGAGTGCTTGTTTATGTTTATCAATTTATACTTGTTTACGCGCTTTTGTATGCGACCTACCATTCAACCGGATCTAGCAAAGTGGACCAAGCAGGTCTAGAGTCCGGGATACCTCTCCATATAGTAATTTATACACCTAGAATAATAGTTACACAATTATTGTCCTTCTAAATCTATGACTAGGATACGCTTCGGGCTTAACTAGTTAATTGAATATTGCAGATGGTTTATTGATCGTGTTGACTAGCAGGTGACCTAGATAATTCAACAAATAACATTCTGATTCCATTGGATAGTTGGACAAGTGGACTACTAGTGTATAGATTGCCATTAAGTGGTAAGTGGGTAAAGTCTCTATGAGCTAGGGTTTAACAAGATCACCATTGCTTTAATCCCTAAGATAGATTATAATTAGAAAATAAGGATGCTTTATGCGGATGCTTTAATTATGACAGAATTAATGTGTCTAGGTCTTAGGATGATGTAACACCTAAGTCTTAAGAATGATATGCCACCTCGAGAGAAGAAATCATTACACTTAATAAACAAACTAACGTTCTAATTGGATTAATAATGGTAAATACAGTTTTCTTATATAAGGTTCGACTGCTCTTTTATCTTTTGTCTATCAGCTTGCGTGGGTAATGGTGTCTTGAATTTATTATAGTCACCGACCAAACCGTGCCAGTCTCTCAGGCTGAAAAACCCCCCTTTTCCTATTAGAATTAGGATTTAGACTGACATAGGTTTAACATAGGATTAGAATAGAATTAACATAGATTAGATAACCAAGATATTAATTAAATTGATAGATTTAACCTCGCTCTCAGTGATCGACACCTTACTTACCACGAAACTACTACCGATCGGGTACACTGCCCGTTAAAGTGTTGTTTTTGGTTGAGTCAGCAAAATATAAATTTAAAACTTGAATCAATAAAATATACACCACACAACGACACATCAGCTGCATTACCACTTCATACTGGGATTCAAATTGAACGCATAGCACTGCTTTAACGTGTCTTTTTGACCATAAGCATCTCATCTAAATTGGTGCCAGTTAATAAGGTAATTGAATTGTCAATTTTATTTTCTTCCCCATACCGTAAAAGGCGTTTGCCTATTGTCATTCAATATTAAGTTGCTGATATTTAAAAACTAATGTAACGTCTTTTTTTAATTTTATACATTAAATGAATCAAACTTATACGTCATGCTGGAGGAGCAGGTACACGTTCACAACATAACTTGACCGCTTTTACTCTTTTAGCACATGTGAAGCCTTCGTACCATGAAATAGAGATGGCCCAGACCCACAACTGATTCATGGACACTCGTACCTAGAGTTTCACCTTTACCAAGGTACCAACATGTCGCGGTAAGTAATATTTTTTTAATGAAATGCATTCTTCTGAAAGTTAATCTACCTAACACCCGCACCCCATTACCCTACGCCATGAAATTAAAGCCGTAAAATTTAAAGGTTAAGAATTAGCAGGTTGGGTTTGCAATTGGCTGGCCTCCAATCAACTATTTGTTCTTTTTTTTAAATCTAGGAATT
Organism: Tanacetum coccineum; assembly: GCA_026074375.1. Lineage (NCBI taxonomy): Eukaryota > Viridiplantae > Streptophyta > Magnoliopsida > Asterales > Asteraceae > Tanacetum > Tanacetum coccineum. The sequence continues at coordinate 3,380 of BQNB010196711.1, read as the reverse complement.
CTGAGTAAATATTGATGAGAACTTTTATAACGCTAATATGTTTTCTCATAAAGTGATGCAAGAGGTTGTAAGCATTCACATACGATCCATGTGAGACCAACTCAACCCATATGACATTCCATATTTCATATACGCTCACAAATGTTACCTATTTGACCAGTTAGTTTTAAAAAAATATAACTCGAATGGTCATAACAGGCACCAGTATTGAATGTGCAGGCAATTATGATTGTGTTTTTTCCTTTTGTTATCAGGAAAAGTTCTTCCTCACTATCTTTGATTTTTGAGTTGTTATAGTTCATATGCCCAGGTCTTTAATGCCAGTACCCTAATTTATATTCCAACTCCTGAATTTTTTTTATTATTTTAGGTCATCAGGTCTTTGTTGGCGCTAGATTGCGTGTTACAGAAGGTCTTCTTAAGGGAGGACGAGAAGTAGATGGTGAAGGAGCCATAGCAGGTTAATTTTTTTTATTGTTGCTGTAAAGAAAACATGAATGAAATCATCTTGGTGAAGAAAATCGTATATCTAATGCAACATCCTTTACATATATAGTCTTGGATACTGTTGCTGGAGTTTGGTTAGACAAACATGGCATGGTAACTTCTTGAAGAAATAGCAAGAGCCAAATCGATGATCCTTCGTTAGAGCTCATGCGTCGTTGTAGACATGCTGCTGTACACCATGGTATGTTGTGCTAATGTGAAATGATCAAAGCCAGTTAGTTTACTATAAGTCAAATAATCACAATATGTTCAAATTTTCACAAGCTAACCTGTGTATCACAGATCTTCTATAAAAAATGGGCACAACAAAATGAAGTGTGAAGCATATGTTGACATCAGTCTTTAGAAAAAGAAATTGCATTTAGAACCTTAACACACGATAAAATGACGTATGGAGCATATTGTAAGATATCTTAACACACACACAAGGTATGGATTCAATGTAGAGTTTAGAGAGAGAAAGAGAGGTGGTTGGATGAACACTTAGTGAGAGAAAGTAAGAAAGAAATGTTAGATTACTATGTGAAACAAAGGAACAACCAACCCCCTTTCCATAGCATGGAAAGGGTTTAAATACTCCTATATAGGCCGGCCATATGGCTATGTCCATGGGCTTTTCCTAAGTTAGCCTATTAAGGTTTTAAATATTACTTAACGAGCTATCTAATGATATTAATAGAAGTGACTGATACTTTCGTATTTCTAATAATCTCCCCTTAAGGGAGGTCACTTTATTTTACAAAAACTTAAACCTAGCATACTATGCTTTGTCTTCAGTCTTGTGCTCGCAGATTTGTTTTCATGACATCATCTTGTGAATATGGCATAGTGAGCTTTGACTTTAGGCTTGAGCTTATTCTGATAGGCTTGATGTGTATGTGAACTTGAACTTTTTTGAGATCATCAACCAAGCATAATCTTTTATCATCTCATTTTGCACTCGTGACAGTTGGACCGACATGCTCATACTGTTGTTGTTTCTTTGTTTTGAAAGCTTGAATAAGACATCTTTCTTGAAAATCTTTAACAATAACACTTCGTCACTTTGAGAAAGACGTTCTGTATCAAAGTAGCAGAAGTCTTGAAACATGTACTTGAGCTTTCATGATGTCTTTATATATGTCGGTTGAGTATGAGCATGTGGTATTGGCTTCGACTCTTCATCGGGAAAATGCTACCATCGTCAGGAAATTTGCATAAATAGGTTAGTGATAAACAACATATATGGACGAAAGTGGCTTTGTCACTTCGTCGAACACGGTTGTAACAACCACGATTCCCCGTTACTCAGTATAAATACTGCATGTGATCAGGTAGAATTCCAAAGAATCTCCTTGATAGAGTTTCACAGCTGCACTAGTCATTCTTATTACCGGAGCATCTCAAAGCAGACAACACGGTAAGAGTGAACCGGTAAGTTACTATCTTTTCGATTAAGCCATCAATTCGTGTTCAGCTTTCCTATGTCCAGATACCCTTGTGAGGCTTCTCATAGACATAAGATTGAAAATTGATTTAGGAAAATTAGTCGGTTTGTCAAGATGCAAATGGTTTTTATGACACACCAACAATTTTTATCTTTTTTAAAATTTATTTGTCAATTCGTAAGCTGGACCGAATCGTTATCTAGTATCACAAGTTCTATCCGTATAGGATCTCACAAGTTACCTAGCAAGAGCTTGTTTGATGTTGGCTCAAGCAGGATTTCCATCTTCACTGTGAATACTTAAGTATCACTCATATGTTCTGGCAAAATCACAAGGATAATGCGTAGGACTCTTGATATATATTTCTTGTTTTTCACATTGTGTGAATTAGCAAGCATATTTTGGATAAGTGTCCTAATGAGATTTATGGATGATCTCTTTTGGCTCTAGACTCAATCGTGCATATTTGGTTTTAGTAATCGGAGGCTGGAGCAGACTGCCACCTTTTCAATACCAACTAACTTAGAGTGAGAAAATCAATAGAAATATGTTTAATCTTTGTGAGAAATGAAACATAAATCTTTTGAGAGATTCTGAGTTGCTAGGGAGGGTTGTGCATTGCATCACTGGGTCTATGATGTCGGTCTTCAATGTCAGCAATCATCATTGTGATTCTAGCAGCAGATGAATTGACTCAGTTTCTGCATAAGTGTAAGGAGAGCTTTTTTCTTTTCACCCTTTATCTTAAATTTTCTTTTTAATTCTTCAACCCCTTCAGTGCTTACCGAGACTTCATAACTAGTACCTTGTTGGGTTTGTTCTAGTACTAACTCCATCTCAGTGGACACTTTTCCCTTATTCTCACTTTTACTCCTTTTTTACATCATGCCTACGGACTTCTACACTATTTAGTGGAATGTCCCTGGGTAGATCCCTTCGGTTCTGGTTGGATCGTAGGAACGTATACCTATACCTAACCACCTTATAACTCCAAATAATTAAATACATGGTCAGTCTTTTGGTATCATTCACAGCCTTAAAACCATTTGTACTGATCCCCCTCAACATGTGCATCAATATTAAAAAAAATTTAGCATATAAAGGGAGAAGCTTGCATTTGAGTCATTAAATTCACATCTTTAATCAGATATTTTAATCACATTTTATCCCCTTATAAAAAATGTCAAATCTCTTGATATTTTGGATATCAATTGATTCATATATTCATGGTTTCAGGGAAAAAATGTCCAATTATTAACAAGCCGATTATTGGAACATTTTAATGCTCCCCTCAAATTATGAGGGAATAATATGATGTTTGAGTACGTTAATTTGAATTACTAAGAAATTATTAAAAATTCGTAATCACACATGATATTTGCCTGATATTAGTCTACACTACACATTTATATATTCACAAGATTATTTATGAGACAGGACCTGAAA
>BQNB010196709.1:0-11268 GCA_026074375.1 Tanacetum coccineum | reverse complement strand
AAGCCCTAAAAGGCAAATCCTTTTAGTATAAATAGACCTAGTTTAGTCAAAAATTAGGTTAGCTACTCATTTTCATTTTTTTCATCTTTTAGAGTTTTGTAGCCTCTTTGTTTCATTTTAATCAAAAGCCTCTTCAACGAAGTCATGGTTATGGCATCGTCGGTTGAATCATCTGAATTTCGGGACTTTGAACGAATTGGCTCGAAATAATCTTGTCAGAGGTTTACCCATGCTGAAATATGACAAAGACCATTTGTGTCCATCTTGTCAGCTTGGTAAAAGCAAGAAAGCATCACATCCACTAAAGGCAGAAAACACCAATACTGAAGTTCTCCATACTCTACATATGGACCTCTGCGGACCAATGAGAACAGAAAGTATCAACGGAAAGAAGTATGTTTTGGTGATAGTGGATGATTACACCAGATTTGGATGGGTAAGATTTCTTCGGTCAAAGGATGAAACTCCTCAAGTGATTGAGAAGTTTATTGTGAAGACTCAACGAGCCCTTAATGCAACTGTTCGTTTCGTCAGAACAGATAATGGAACGGAGTTTGTGAATAAGACTCTCGACGGATGGTTTGAGAGTGTTGGTATTTCTCATGAAACGAGCGTACCTCGGTCTCCACAACAGAACGGCGTTGTCGAAAGACGGAACCGAACTCTTATGGAAGCTGCTCGTACTATGCTCATCTTTGCGAAAGCTCCACTGTTCCTATGGGCTGAAGCTGTAGCCACTGCGTGTTATACTCTTAATCGATCTCTTGTACACACGCTTCACGGAAAGACCTATTATGAACTGCTGAAGGGAAAGAAGCCTAATCTCCAATACTTCCGAGTGTTTGGATCTCTGTGCTATCCTACCAATGACTATGATGATGTTGGTAAACTCAAGGCGAAAGCAGATATAGGTATCTTTGTTGGCTATGCACCCACCAAGAAGGCGTACCGAATCTACAACAAACGAACGCGCAAGATTCAGGAAACCGTTCATGTTGCCTTCGATGAACTTACCGAAGGATTGACGTCTGTTCAAACCAGTTCAGGCCATCCTCCTCAAAAAATGACTTCTGTGCAAAACAGTACAGAACTCGAACTTACTACTGCTTTAACATCAGACGCTAGCTTTCTGCACATTGTAAAAGACCAGAACCACCTAGTGTCCACCTACAAAGAAACAGGTAGACGATTTGTTTCAATGGTTCTTATAATGATGATGAGGTTTTCTCCGATACCGGTCCGTTTTTCCGATAACGCCGGTTAATGTTCCTCTTGCCGCCGGCACCCGAGAATGCCAATGGTTCACCTTTCCACAAACAATCATCTCAGAAGGCGCTCCTGCATTACTGAAAACCTCTGCCATCCAGCAAATACCATCTCCATACACTATGATTCTGATGGTGAAACACGGTTTCGATCCGTTGACAGTAATGGTTGACACCCAAAATGCTCCCTGCAAACCATTCAAAACATCTCATTCCAACTCTGTCCACATCGATGTACTCTATACTCCCAACAACCAATTACCTCATGTGCAGAATGGACACAACACATCCGCTTGAAAACGATTTATTGGGGATAAAGATCGTCCCGCTCTACCAAGAGAACAGCTAGAAACCGACGCAATGTGGTGTTTCTTTCCCAAAGAATTCTTAACTCATGTTGACCAAAGACTTACAATCAAGCCTTAGAGCACTTCGTGCTGGATTTAGGCAATGCAGGAATAAATTCCATGAGTTTAACGTCTCGATGTCTGAGATACTTGTACCATGTCAAGAATATTCTTATCATCCCCCGCTTCAAATGATTTTCAAGATTAGTTGATGAATATGGAACAGTATGAAGAACAAAGCTCGTTAGTGGCGAAAGGTTAACCGTCAGAAGCTGTATTGACTTTGAGGAATCATTTGCTCCGGATTGCTAACTGAAGCGATCAACTCTTCATTGCTCACCAGCGGCAAGTAATAACAGTCATCTTCCAGTGGGATGGACTGGAAAACCGCCATTCCTCAATGGCGAACTTGAATGAAGTAGTCTATGTCAGTCAACCCAGAAGGATTTGTAGATCCAGAAGCATCCATCGCATGTGTAAGCGCCTCAAGAAAGCCTCTATGGACTCAAACAAGCTCCACTCGAGCTGGTATGACAAGCTATCATTCGATTTCTCATTCGATCAGGATATTACAAAACTGGTCGATCCTACACTCTTCACGAGAAAAGCAGGCAAACATCTTCTACTGGTATAAATATATGTAGATGATATTATCTTTGCCTCTACCAACCCCAAAGCCTGCAAATTATTTGCTTTGAAATGAACTCAACTTCAAGATTTCGATGATTGGGACAAATGTTCATTCTTTTTAGGATTACAAGTTTCTCAAATCCCAGAGCATCTTATCAACCATTCCAAATATGGCTCAGGAAATCTTGAAAAAGTTTGGTTTTTGACTCCTTCCTGCACACCCATTGACACTCCAATGGCGGAGCTCCCAACCTGATAGAAGATAAGGGAGGCAACAATTGATCCTACCCCGATTTCGTGGTATGGTTGGCTCCCTTAAGTATCTTAGTGCATCTAGACTGACATAGTATTTGCTGTTTTGTATGGTGCACGATACCAGGCTAAGCCTACTAGAAATGCACCCTTACTGCTATAAAGCGATCTTTCTACCTAAAAGGAACCATTCACATGGGCTGTGGTATCCGAAGGACTCCCGGCTTTTGAACCTAAAATCTTTTGCAGATGCTTGACTATCAGGATGTCATGTACACACGGAGAAGTACTATCTGGTTCAGCTCAATTTCTTGGTACATCGACTTGTTAGCTGGTCAACCCAAAAAGCATAACAAGATACCGCCATCTCCACACAGAGGCTGAATACATCGCCCTATCAGAGATGTTTTGTGGCTCCAAATCCTCTGGATGCGTTCTCAACTTCCGAGACTATGGATTATGCGTTCAAAAAATTCCGTTGTATTGTGACAAACGAAGTGCTGATGCTCTATTGTTGTAATAGTGTTCAACACTCGCGATCCAAGCACATTGATATCAGTCACACACTTCATCACAAGAGCAGGTTGAAAGGAAAGTTTGATGGAGATTTGTATTCGTGGAGACAAATCCAACTGGCTGACATTTTTACGAAGGCCTTACCGAGAGAGCGCTTCGCAACTCTACTCCCACTGCTTGGAGTTAAACAAATGTCACCAGAAACTCTGAAGGAACTACAGGATGAGTCTGTCTCCGGGTAACCAAGTGTTTCACATTGTATTATTGTGTATATTTAAAAAAAAAAAAAAAAAAAAAAAAAAAAAAATTTAGTTTAGTAGTATGGCTTGCAGTTATTTCCGACTGTAACCCGGTCTTAACCCAGAGACTTAATGTACGTTTCAGTGCATTATTTCTTCCACAGACAAGAAGTTGTCTAAGCCCCGAACCATTTTTCTCATAAACAACTTGTTTTATCAAACATGTTCGGGTTAACCAAATCAAACATTGACACGGGTCATTGTTTGAGGGGGAGAATCAGTATTTCTAACAGTTGTTGCAGGTCAAAAGGACGTACTGTTGCTGATTCTATTGATGCAAGATAGACACGACCAACCGCTTACAACTTCAAGACAGATTGCAGTATCATTCCTGTCTGGTATTCTAAAAGTCTTGCGTCAATTACTCACTTGATATTTGTGCTATTTCACCTCACCTCATACTTTGAGGGGGAGATTGATACATTTTAAGTCCATTCTAGATCAAAACCATTCACAAGTTTCATACTTTTGATCGGGGGAGAGAATGTGACTTAAACATGTAAATCGGATAATTAAATGATTCAATTGATTCTAAATTGCTAAAGTCCTATCCATGCATGTGCTAAACATCTTTCGATTATCGACGCACATGTGTAGGGGGAGCATAAGTGTTAATATGATCAAAAATGTCAAGGTACCAAAAGTTTGTGTTATACACACGTATCTTGATAAATGACAAAGAATCTTTTGTTTCATGTTCGTGAAAGTGATCTTATGGAATGCTGAGGAAAGAGATGTTGTACCACCAGGGTATTCGTATGAATGCTCATGCCTGGTCTTCGGACTGCGCCCACTAGTGAAGTGGATTTCCATAAATGTACTTGTACAAGTTTGGATTTCCCAAGGCACTTCATATCTTTCGGGATATATTTCAAAACATCATCAGAAGCATTCTGATTTAAACTTTCGTTTGTGCCCCAAACAAATTTTATAAGCACATCGAATGTTTTTCAAATCATTTTTGCCACAGGCCTTCTACGGTACTTAATTGTATTAAGAAGTAAAACGCTGAAAAAGGAATTGTACGGTATAGTCAGCAGATAGTAACTGTACTGACTCACTCTTTACCATTCTATTAGTAGAAATACTTATAGTGTGTTAGTCTTCGGACATCTGGTCTAGAGAACGGCGAACATTAGGGAATCTGATACTTAGGTATTAGAGGAACTAGCTTGTCACGTGCCGGAAAACCTGTCAAGAAGGTTCTTTTAATGAATCTATCTGATCACAGGTGCAGTATTCATACTGTAATCATTGATCCTCACGGAATCAGAGGTTAATGTAACCGACCAGATTGAGTATCGTCTATACTCGGTCCCTTCAAAATATAAAACCTTTGTGTGTTCACAAAATGTTTTTCTAGAACACATTAAGTGGATTTTACATAACAAAATGTTTTTGTTGGTGACTAAATTGTTCTATCATAGCGAATGACGACTCAAAGTATCCGATGAAAGACATGCTCATATCCTTACTCACATATCTGAAGAAATCAAGAAAGTTTACATACAAAGCTTCCGCACAAACTCTGAAAATCAATGTCTTCTTCAAATGCTAAACGTTATGGAGATTAGAAGAAGATACATCATCAAAGCTTTCCAGATTCCAACAGATATGAGCATGTGAGACTAAAGATCAGCGTATGGCAAAGTCAAAGTGAAAGAAGATCACAAAGTAATTCAGAGAAGTAAAGCTTAAACAAGTCAAAGATCAAGATCAAGTCATCACATCAAGTTCTGAAGATCATGATCAAGGTGTTAAAGATTGAATTACCAAAGCACAACAAGTGAAGTACCCTATCAACAACGAGCTAAAGAGACAAGCACGAGTGAGCTTCAAACAACTTCTCATGACCTCATCTAGGGGGAGATTGTTAGGATCACATAAATGGACCCGAACAAAGAAGCTTCGGTCACTCGAAGATACAAGACAAAAGTCTAGTTCGTTTAAACATGTAATATTATGTAAACGGGCCTTTAATGAAAAAGCCCATCAAAGCTCAAAAGCCTCCTAGGCTAATCTATTTATTAGTATAAATACTCCTAGTTTAGTCAAAAATTAGGTTAGACATTTTTAGAGAGAAAATTAACTAGTCATTATTGTGAGGGTTTTTCTAGCCACCAAAAGGTTTTTTCTTTCTATCATCAATAAAGTTTTAATTTTCTGCATCTTGTTTCTACACATCATTGTTAAGGATTCGTATGAATGATCATAGAACCTACAGCTTGGAACAACAAAGCGCTCTCCAAAATTGTATCTCCTTGGGGTACTTTGACTCCTGTCGATTTGGTAGAGGATAGTTCGTTGCCGTACAGAAAAGTCTGTGTGACTACCAAGGTTAGTACTATTATCAATGATCGTACCAAAATCATTGTTAAAGGGAAAGTTTATTGGATTCGAATTAGAGAACTAGAAACATGGTCTCCTGAACTAGACGATGAATTTTGTAAATCATCTTCTGATGATGAATCTGTAGGAGAAGAAAAAAATAATTCAATTACTGGGGATGCGATTGATTATGTTTCAGAGTCTAGCTTCATGAATGAGAATATCGAAAACGTTATTAATGAACAGAAACCTCCTCAAAATAAGATATCAGAAGATCCTTTTGGTATTTACAGCATTCTTAATAAGCAAGATAATAGTAAAAAAGGTGAAGTAATAGAGCCGCAAGTCACTTATTCATTTTGCAAACAAATGTGGCCAAGTAGGCAAAACCAGAGATCTTTGCAAAGGTCAAAGAGGACCAACTGTCAATGAGTCACAAGTAAATGCAAGTGCTTCTGCAAGTGCTAGGAATCAAGCAAGGTGCAAATCAAAGTATGAGGCCAATTTGTCAATCAGTCTCAATCTTCCGTCAACCCTTACTGCATCACCAACTGCCAGCGCCAGTCAACAAACATTTGTTAGGCCTAACACCATCATTGATACCAACTAAACCTTCTGTAATTGAACACTGCTCCATTTCTAAGGCCAACTGCACCTTTTGTAACATGTCAGTCCATCTGCACCTTCTCTCAGACCAACAACACCATTTGTCACTCCAAGGTTCACAAAGAATACAGCAAGCAGGCTATCACCAATAAAGAAGGTTGCTGCTAAAAGAGGTAAGGGGAAAAATGTGAAAAAGTGAAGTTCAGACTTCTTTTAATGCTTTTGTTTTAATCAGTTGATTATGTAAGACTATTATCCTATGTTCCTTATGTCTTTTGTGTTTCTGAACTACTTATGGTAGCCTTTTGATTGTCAAACTATTGAATGGAACATGTTTGCAAACAATTGTAATGTATTGACATTATTATCAAAACTGGTTATGTATTATCAGTTATGGTTCTAATTTATGTATGCAACAACCATCTGTAACTTCACATAGTTTCTAAGAATTGTGCACTTTTTTATGTTATCACTACACAACCATCAACAACCACTACAGGTAAGCATTGAACACAAACTTAAATGAATCTGACATCAAATTAACTTCAAAAGCTAGAGTTCTACAATTACTTCACTACCAATAACTTCCCAACTAACTTGATAACTCTTACATTAATTATCTAGATAGAAAAGTATGAAAAAAACCCAAATAAAGATCAACATCATCTTCATTCTTCCTTTTTTAACACGAATTTCAGCAACTTCATCTTCTAACTGCTTAATAATAAGCATTGAACTTTGACATGTCTCTTCATCGCACCAATCAATAAAACCATGATTTGAACCTAAAAAAATTAACAATTGCATATTCAGGTTAAAACAAAAATAATTGCAACAATTAGGTTAAGTTAAGCAATACGTTACCCTTTTAGAACAACAATAGAATCTTCTTCCTGGGTTTTCTGGTGTCCATGAAGTACGAATCACTCCAATTGAGTCGCATTTGTTGCACCTTACCATGTTTATTTGTTTAGGGTTCTTAGGTGTGTGTATGTGTGTGTTTTTTGAGGGGTGAAAAAAATACGTTTGATTTTGGATAGGAGAGAATGAGTGTTAATAAAAGACTAGGTCATTTAAATAAAACATGGAAAAGACCAGAATACCCTCACGTGATATGCACATGTAGCTTCCAACGGCTATATTTGACAGAATCGTCAAAAATGGACCAAAAGTGGACCCAAACTATAACTTTCGGACCAAAACCAAACTATTTTTGAATTTTGGACCAAAAGTGGACTATGGTACAAACCACAAGGACGAAAAATGTACTTAACTCTTACTTTAAATAACATATTCTTTACATATTTAAAGTTGTTACGTAGTTAATGCATAATAAATAAATATTAAAATTACCTTAAATAAATGTGATTTTTAATTAAATAAAGTTCAAGTTTTCGTTTATATTTATCTTAAATATTGCCCAGTGGGCAGTGTATAGCAAATCCCTTTTTTGTAAGGGCTTGAGGAACACATATTAAAAGTGTTATTTATAGTATCCAATAATGATGATTGAGTTTCGGTATAGGGCATTAAGTGTGGAGGCTTGAATACAACTTCAGGCTTCCAATGCAACATGGTTTTGTACATATGGCTATGTGGGTAATACAAAACATTTAAAGATACAGCCCCAATAAATTTAGAGGCCCAATCTTAGTATAATAGATAGATATGTTGCTTATTGTATTGTGTTAGGTCATTGGAGAAGGGTCAATCGACACTCAAAAAAGATGCACGTGATTAGAGTTTCCCAGGTGATATAAACCTTTTGAAGAGAAAGAGTATTTCTACCTATTTTTTAATAGCCGAAAGAAAGTAAACCTTGGGCTTCAAAAATACCTCGTTATTGCTAGTACTAAGCAATAACCCTTACGAATTAGCATGCTTGAGATGGTCCCCTCGGGAGGTTATAAATGTCATAATTTGAACTCAACCTCTTTTGATGAATCCATTGGGTTGAAGACTTATTAGATAGTTTAATTTAGGTTTTGTAATATTGACGAGGGTAATCTTATCGCACATTGTTGCGATGTTATATAATTCAAAATTTTATATGCTAAATTTTAATAAGTTGTTACGGGCACGATTCCTTAATGCAGTTATATCTCAAATAAGGTTGTGAAGTATAATAATGTTTGATAGACTTCGGTAATTTGGTTAAAATATTTTTAGGATGCCAACCGAAAAGCACAAAAGACATACCAAAATCTTAATCCGTAAATTAAAAGAGTACTTTAGGCTGTTAACAAATATGTTAAAGTTCAAGTACTTTGCATATAAACTATATAAGAAACCATATTATTTAGCACTTTGTTTAAACATAAAGTTATAAAGTTATAGAAGTAAACTGCTAACTTAGTGTTAGTGGAAATTTTAAAAAGCGGAAAATGTACAAGTATGAACTTGAACCAAGGTTTGGGCAAATTCAACCACTGCACCAAGTTGCACATTTGTTTATTTCTTAACAAGGAATCACATATAAATAAAATACTTTTAGGTAACTCTTATGAATATAAAAATTTGGGTTGTATATTATTAGTAAGGGCTAATGACTTGAAAATGTATTCAACTTGTCATTTTTTGTTATTGTATGTAGTCATTTTTTTTTTTGTTATTGTATGTATCCAACTTGAAATTCATCCTATATATTTGTCTTTACCACTCATTATTGCAAAAACGATTAGTGCCATTTAACTAACGAACAGTTGTAACGTTAGTCCATTTATTTTATTTTTTTTCGGTTTCAGTTTACGAGCAATAATAAAAAAAATGTAAAAATTATTTTTTTATTTCGATTTAAGTTTAAAAGCAATAGTTAAAAACAAAATTTAAAAATTAAAAATTTTTTATATAGGTTTCAGTTTACGAGCAATAAAAAAATAATAAAAAATTTTAAATTTTTTATTCGTTTCAGTTTAGAACAATAATCATAAAGAAAGAAATTAAAATTATTAAATTTTTTTTTAAATTTCTGTTGTCAGTACGACAAATAATAAAAAAAACTTAATTATAATTTTTTTCGGTTTAAGTTAAGAGCCAATAATTAAAAAAAAAAATTTAAATTTTTTTAAATCGGTTTCATATACAGAGCATAATAAAAAAATTAAAAAAATTTAAATTTTTTTTTATATTCGTTTCAGTTACGAGTGTTAATAAAAAAAATTAAAAAAAATTATTTATTTTTTATTTCGGTTTCAGTTTACGAGCAATAATAATAATAAAAAAATTAAAATTTATTAAATTTTTTTAATTTCGGTTTCAGTTTACGAGCAATAATAAAAAAAAAATTTAAAATTATATTTTTTATTTCGGTTTAAGTTTAAGAGCAATAATTAAAAAAAATTAAAAATTAAAATTTTTTTTATATCGGTTTCAGTTTACGAGCAATAATAAAAAAAAAATTTATTTCGGTTTCAGTTTACGAGCGATAATAAAAAAAATTAAAAAAATTATTAATTTTTTTTAATTTCGGTTTCAGTTTACGAGTAATAATAAAAAAAAATTTAATTTATTAAATTTTTTAATTTCGGTTTCAGTTTACGAGCAATAATAAAAAAAAATTAAAATTAAATTTTTTTTATTTCGGTTTCAGTTTACAAGCGATAATAAAAAAATTAAAAATTATTAATTTTTTTTATTTCGGTTTCAGTTTACGAGCAATAATAAAAAAAATTTAAATTTATTAATTTTTTTTAATTCTTTTTATTATTGCTCGTAAACTGAAACCGAAATAAAAAACGTGTATAAACCATGTATAAAATGTGTGTAAAAACGTGTATAAATTTTAAAATAACTTGAAAATATATTTTTGTAACATAACTGAATTTTGAGTTAATTGCAAACAGTCGTTAGCATAAAGGACTAACGTTGCAACTGTTCGTTAGTTAAATGGACTAACGTTGCAAATGAGAGGTAACAGACTACATATAATAGGTCGAATTTTCAAGTTGGATACATACAATAACAAAAAAAAAAGATGGCTACATACAATAACAAAAAATGACAAGTTTGATACATTTTCAAGTCATTAGCCCTTTTTTGAGTAGTGCTTAAACCAAATGATATTTTTGTCACTAAACTTTTTATATTTTTTGTTTTTGTAACCTTTCTTATGTTTTATTCCAAATATGATATAAAATTTTTATACAAAGAAACATAGAGAAAAGTTCAACATAGACCCACAATTTAGTAAAGATCCAATGAACCAATCACAACCCTTCATTTTTTCATCAAATTAAATAAAATTCACTTTCCACTTCTTTTTAAAAAATTAAATATCTCACAAACCGTTAATCGTTACGCAAAACGAAACATACCATCTCGACGAGAATTAAATAATCTTTCTATAGAGGGGCACTTTGATATACTTTCGACGGACTTTTTTTTCAATTTTTTTTAGTCACGTCTGAAACAATCACATGTGATTTGCATCACATTTTATTAAATCACATGTGATTCTAATACAAATCATATGTGATTCTTTCAGATGTGACTAGAAAAAAAAAATCAAAAAAAAAGTTCGTCGAAAGTATATCAAAGTGTCCATCTGTAGAAAGATGATTTAATTCTCTTTACTTCCGATCCTTCTAAAAACTAAAGAATAAGACACTTTCACTCCTTCATTCTTAAAAATATATTTAAGAACATAATGTATATTTTTATATTAGTACACGTCAATTGTGCGCACTAAATGATTGTATTGTACATTTGTACATACATCATATTTTGACCCTTAGAGTATGCAAATCAATAAACCATGTGTGCAAATCATCTTCCAAATAGATAAGCTAATAAACGCAGCCAACTACTATGCAAATGATCACATCAGGGCCGTCCCCGACCTCGAGGATGAGCGGATTAGACGAAAACGTTAAAGATGTTATAAATATGAAGAAAAAAAAAAGCAAAGACACTATAGGGTCTCAATTCAAATATTTCTCGCGAAAACGTTAAATGAACCAACATATTTTTATGATAGTGCATAAGGTATCCTTATGACATTTTACGCAAATGGCTCTCATTATATGT